>OZ012661.1:43504706-43653662 GCA_963942545.1 Oxycera nigricornis | reverse complement strand
CCATGCCTTGTCAGAAACTGAGTCAGGTGGTAGTTCATTTCGCCATGCTTGCGCTTCACCCAGACGTCAATATGTGGGATCAATCTGCGCGTCCATGATCACTGTTCAGATCGCTCACAACGTCTTTGCCCTTGTCGGATCGATTCTTCCCTTTCCGTGTTTTTTTCCCCTGCCGCATCGCAGACGGTTTCGGTCGCCTTCTCCGATACAAGCGGCTCATTTCATCCGCAAGTATGTCGACGGGGATCATTCCTGCGACCACGTACGCGGCCTCGTTGGAAACAGTTCTAAAAGCGCTGCACACTCTCAATGCACTGAGAAGATAGACTCCTCCTATCTTTTTCCTGATCAATTTGAGTTTAAGAGTTTCCTCCCACACAGGTGCTGCATAAAGCAGAATAGAGCTCACTACTCGAGATATTACCCTTCTGCAGCTACTTTTTGGACCTTTAACATTTGCCATAATGCTTGTCAAAGCTGTGGCGCCTGCCTAGCCTTGGAGCTTGTATAATCCATGTGGGCCTTGAAGCTTAGCTTCGAATCAATCAAAAACCCCAGGTACCAAATGAAGGGTTGAGAGTTGATGATATTCCTCCCCACCCGGACGCTGAGGATATTATTTTTGCGTCTGTTGCTTATTTGGACTACCTCCGTTTTTTGTTCCGCCAATTTGAGTCCGAACGTTTGCAGCCACGACTTTATAGCACTGATGGCTTCACTTGCGTAAACTTCTATATATCCTAGATGTTTGGCAGCTACTACCACAGCTATATCATTCGCGAACCCAATAACCGTCGCCTCACGTGGAATGGGAAGTTCAAACACTTCGTTGTGCATCATATTTCACAGAAGGGGACCAATCACAGAGCCTTGCGGGACTCCCGCGGTCACGGTGCATTCTCTAATCCCTTCGTCCGTTTCGTAGAGAAGCGTTCTTTCCGATAGATATCGCCTTACCAACTTTGCCAAATAGTTAGGGACTTCTATTTTAATCAAGAACGCGTTGATGTTCTCCCAGTTTGTCGAGTTAAATGCGTTTTTGACGCCAAGAGTTACTATAGCGCAACATTTCTTGGACGCCATGGCAGTTTTTGCCAATCCTACCACCGAGTTGGTAGCGTCAACTGTAGAGCGTGGTCTACGAAAACCGTGCTGAGAGTTGAATATACCACTTCGGTCTTTAATAATGGGAGCCAGCCTGTTGTATTTGATACGCTCTAGCATCTTACCTGTTGTTTTCGAAAGACAGATGGTGCGATATGACGAAGGTTCTCCTGGTAGTTTGTTTGGTTTTGGTAACAAAACCAGTTTCTGCATCTTCCAGATGGTAGGAAAGGTTCCTTCAAGCATGCACGCATCAAATGTGCTGGCGAATACATCCGGCCTTGTCTTCACCGCTACTTTCAGCGCTTTGTTAGGGATACCGTCCTGGCCTGGTGCCTTGTTGTCCTCTAACCTACGCTTTGATCAGTTCCTCTTCAGTTACCGGTGGAATGGATGCCGGGTACACTGGGAGATCTGATAGCATTTCCGTGCTCTACCGTTGAGGGAAGAGTACCTGCACGATGTTCCCAAGCATTTTTGGGCATGTGATTTGTGGTGACTTAAAGCCTTTCAGCTTCGTCATCACTGCATTATATGCACCACCCCAAGGGCTCACATCCGCTTCTTCGCAAAGTTGCTTGACGCATTCCCTTTTGTTCTTTTTTATGACGTGTTTAAGTCTGCTTCGTAGCTCCCTAAACAACTGCTCCCATTATTCGTGATCAAGCCTTCCCCGCGCTTGCTGGCATCATCTCCTGGTCTTCAGGCACTCAGCTCTTAGCTCTACGATTTCAGTACTCCACTCATAATTTGGCTTCCTACCTGGAATGTATCTTCTTCTCGGCATCGCCGTGTCAAATGTGCTACCACTTGTGAGGCTTTTTCGGTAGCTTTTCCCCTTACGATACAGTTTGCGTTCGTTGCTACAACATACGCATCCTGATCAAAAGCCCTCGTAGACCATCTCATTCGCAGATTTCGTAGAAAAGTTTGACCCTTGTTAGCTCCGCAATCCAGCCTTAAGGAAATTGCCTGGTGGTCGCTGTGGGTGTATTTTTCGCTAACGTACCAGTCCATGTTCTTTGCCAGTGCGGGACTCACGAAGGCCAAATCAATTATTGAGCTGGTACTCCTTTTGCGGAATGTGTTGACTCTACCCACGTTGGCGAGCACCAGATCCATTTGCGCAAAAGCTTCTAAAAGAACTTGCCGATTACTACCCCATTCCACTGCCCATGCATTAAAGCCACCAGCGATAACTTTAGGGTTAAACTTTCTTGCATCTAAGATAAGATCGTGCATCATGCACTTAAATTCCGCTAGTGTTGCGCTAGCAGCAGCATGGCAGCTGTGGTCATAAACACCATTTATTTTGCCCCTCGTAAACCCAGCTTTTTCATCACCCATGGTGCCTTGTAAATCTTTGCTGCCACATGCCGATATTGCATCTTTCTTGGTGGAGTCCGTGACCCAGATGCCGTTGTGAAGGCTCCTATATTATATATATATATATATATATATATATATATATATATATATATATACTACCGCTCATATGTATTTGCCCACCCTCAAAAAGTGGTGGGTATATTCAAGATAAGGAGATAAAATTGAAATTTTTAATGCAAAGGATTTATTCTTTATTAAATTCTAAGCGCAAATTAACATGGTAAATGTTTTATTTAAAACTAGCTGTACCCTGCGCGCGTTGCTACGCCACCAACTAAAATAAATTTGAAGGAAAGACACAAATATTCAATTAATTTTGAGTCACTTATTGATTTTGTTCATTTCGAAAAATTTAGGCATTGCAGAGTTTCGTTTCAATTCTATATATATTGTGTATCCCACACACAATATTTTTTGATTTACCATCTGGTGCGTAAATGAATAAATCTGAAGGGTTTCCGACGCGTGAGCAGGCCACATAGAGATGCCTATGTGAGAAGCCTGGATTTTCCAAATTTAATCCACACAGTTGCAACGATTGTCCTTGTGATTTGTTGACAGTCATTGCGAAAGAGAGTCGCACCGGGAACTGCAAACGTTTCAGTTCGAATGGCATATCTGTTGGGATCATTGGGATACGTGGCAACAGTACGTCTTCACCTTTGAATTTTCCAGTCAAAATTGCTGCCTCGATAGCAGTAGTAAGTGACGTACCTTCGAACCGGGTTTTGTATGGGTGGGAACCACTTTTTCAATCACTTCCAACCAGCGCAGGTTGTTGTTTGGTGTACGTGGTTACAAGGGGTTTAGATGGGGAATCAGTGCCATTTTGAGTCTGGGGTACGGTCGCGTGGTGGCGTTGATTTGTTGTTTGTAAGAGGGGTGTTGCGGTTGGTTGGTTGGGATTGTCAGGTGGTATGCGGTGATTTGTGTTCGTAGAAGGGTGTAGAGGTTTGTTCAGGTGTGTGTCGGTGATTTGTGTTGTGTTGTGAGGGGTTCCCGAGCGTGGTTGGTAGAAGGGTGTAGAGGTTTGTTCAGGTGTGTCGCGGTGATTTGTGTTGTGTTGTGAGGGGTTGCTGAGCGTGATTGGAAGAAGGGGGTAGAGGTTTGTTCAGGTGTGTAGTTGTGATTTGTGTTGTTAGATTTGCATGGCGAACAGATGTGTGCGTGTAGATACATTAAGAGTGTTATTTGCGAGGCGTTGAGCGATTTTGTGGGTCCAGTTGGTTGGTTGTTAGGGGTGTAGGGTGTGTGAGAAAGGAGAATCTATTGAGTTTTTGTAAAATGGATTACTAGGGCATCATGAAAGGCTGCTGGAAAAATATTCATGAAATGCTGTCTGCGCAAATTTTTCTTCCTACATTAATGCAATTGTCCCTTCCAGCCACGTTGAATATATGTAGCGTCTGTTCAAGAAAACAAATGATGGGGACAGGATAAAGCCTTGCACGCACATTTTCTTGGGCACTGTATCAAAATAAGCTTAATGTATTACGAACCCAATGATCTTCAATACGCTGTGTTACTGTACGTTATTTGTGCCAAAGGCAAGCCGAATAATGGGGACAGGGTAAAGCCTTGCACGCACATTTTCTGGGGCACTGTATCAAAATTAGCTTAATATATTACGAACTCAATGATCTTCAATACGCCGTGTTACTGTACGTTATTTGTGCCAAAGGCCAGCCGAATGATGGGGACAGGGTGAAGCCTTGCACGCACATTTTCTGGGGCACTGTATCAAAATTAGCTTAATGTATTACGAACCCAATGATCTTCAAAACGCCGCGTTACTATACGTTATTTGTGCCAAAGGCAAGCCGAATGATGAGTGGTAAGAAACAGGCAGGAATTTTAATGGTAATTGCCATCCATGCTGAATTCTGATACCAACCTTAATGCATTACGAAAAGTATCCAATTAACTTCATACACATGTACGTTGAGATGTGTTTAAACACCCATGATCGGACAGAGATATGATAGTACATAAAACTATGTATTAATTTTCCTAATACTGCGAGACAGTCTACCAGGAGTTAATTAATTCAGGAGGTTAAAATATCTCAAGTCTCTTTTGAAGGCAAACGAATGGTGGTAAAGAGGACGATCAACCTGTATGAGTCCGATACATGTGTTTTATTGTAATTAAACGTATTTCCTCAAGGTTGACCGTCAACAGGTGCTTCTTTCGTGTAGAGATGTATCATGAATGATCAAGTACGGCAGGTTATGCGTTGTACGTAACGGCAGGTTAATCGTTTTTTCTTGTTGTTTGCTGCGGAACTGTAGATTTGAGGGTGAATGTCGTTTAAATAATGCTTCCGCATTCTTGATGAGGGTTTGTGTTGTACATATTTTACACTATATCGTGAAATGTAGTTATTAAGTGGTATGGCTCAATTTGCAATGTGAATTAATTAGCTTCATGAGAAAATGCCGTATTAAAAGTATTAAATAGCAACACATTTTCATCTTTTACTCAAAATTTTTCAATTATTAGCATATATAGGTATATGTTTACACAATTTTGCACTGCACATCGTTTGGACTGTGTCCTCTCGTGAATTTCGCAATACGTGTGAAACTTCCTCAGTTCGCTTAGTTTTGGTAATTGTAACTGGATTATTTCTGTTGATGGTAGATATTTTTTCACAAACTTTTCTTTTATCTCACCTTTTACATAGATAGTCGATGTAGCATATTTTTCAAATATATCTGGTAGACTGGTGTAACTGATATTGCTAACATCCCAGTGCAAACCGTTAATTTTATTCAATTGAAAGTCGTTCTGTTTGCAGCCCTTAAAAGATAACTCCTGGTGTGGATACGGTGGTGAAAGATGGTACATTGATGGTATAAGTCATCCGAATTGAAGGACAGCAAGCTGTTTCGCAAAATATTGCCCGTTATTTCCGCACACAAACTGGATATCTACAACAAAATGTGCCATATCTGATGGTTCCAAGACTATTAATGAAATGAAAGAAATGTTAAGAGTACTGGTACTTATATTCTATTCCAACAACTTTTCGAATTACATCATATGATCTAAAAGTAATTGTTTAATTTCATAACAAGGCAAACATCACTTAGCAACTTATTTACATGATATGAATATTTAAACTATAAAATGCAAATATAAAATTTTAATACAATAAAAATGGATAATATTTATTCTTTATACAAAACTTTTAAATATTATCTTAATTGTTTGGTCTACATCTTTTTTTTTAAACCATAAGGATAAGAGAAATATTCATCCGACACAACTCTTTTGTCAAAAGTAAATCTCAGGAGTTTTTTTTCGGGTTCTGATACAACAACACCTGGACGCTTTCGCTTGATTTTACGTTCGGTCGTCACATGTACGCCATCAGATAAATCATCCTTAAAAACTAAAGATTAAAAGATTCAAAATTTGCAACTATTGAGTTTTCGAAATTAAGAGTTATGCCTTTACATTTAACCACATGTTCAGGACCATGTTCAGTTTCAATTTTTAAACCATATGTCTTAGGGCCTGTACTCACATATTCCGATATATAAGCATCAGAACCATAGCATGCCACCTCATTGGTCAGATCACCCAGGAAGTCAGAGATCGGAAAATGTATTGGTTTGTCTTTACTATCCACAAATATGACACTGTCTGTATCACAGTAGAGAATCGAAGAACCCAGTTTTCCAATAGTTCGTATAATTTAATTCTAGCTAGTGCCATTGTATAAGCTGCGATAGGTATGTTTGCATGTGGTAAAGTTCTCAGATTTTCCTCTACATATTTCCATGTAACCCACATGTTATCATTATCAACCGGGTGAATTGAACAAATTTCTTCACCTGGTGGTTGGAGAAGCTCACAAAATTGTTTGAAATTATTAATCACTTTAGTGTTTGTTTGATCATCCCTTGGACCGAACTGCCCCACAATGAGTTTAAACAAAGTTTGGCAATATTACGTCGACCAGAATTTTTTTTTTAATTTGGTTTTTATCAAAAAAAATACATTCCCGCCTTTCGCATGATCCAATAAAATTATCTTTAAGCTCATCTGTAATATATTCATTACCCCAGCCACTAGCCATTTGTTTAATTTTCAAAAAATTATTAACATATTCAGTAAATAATCCGCCAGTCTTTGCATTAGGGTTGTATACTGTGTATTCGTATTTCCATACTTCATATACTTTCATGACTTTGTACCCTCTTTTTACAGCTAAGGCTATTTCAGGAATTACCCATGCACCTGTGAGTTTTCGCTCATCATCTGAATGACCACAACTGGAAACTTTATTCTCCTCGGCATATTTTTTACAGAGTGTGAAATACAATTTATTGTTGTTTTTCAAGGGTAACACAGGAATGAGAAGGTTATTGGGAGCAATTACATCGCATTTAATGAAACCATGCATTGAAATGATTTCATGTATAGGATGTATATTGTCATTTCGAAATATCTCAAGATGCTTTATGGGGTACGGTGCGTATTTGTTGATATACGGGTACAGACTGGTAAAGTCTAAATAACATATAACCTCTCCCTCTTTTACTTTATGATATAATTTGAATACCTCAGTACGACCTCCAACTAGAGCATCCCGCACACATAGTGGTGGCATTATATCATTATAATATTCCCGCAATTTTTCATTTAAAACCCAGTCTTTATTTAGTACTTTTTTAAATTCACACTCCCACGAAAACACCAGATTTTATCCATTTCTTCTTATCGCCTCGATACGTCTTTGTGTGCTTTCATATTTCTGATTTATTGTTTTTAAACCCAACGAGCTATTTTCAGTTGCTTCTTGAAATTTAAAGCAATCTCTACAACCGTGATAATAACAGCCAAAGAACTCATAGACAGTATTTGATTCTTTATGAAAGCCGTCGACATAGAAACCACATTTATCCTACTTTAACTCACCATTGTTGTTTGCGGAATGAATTTTTCCAAGCCAGCCACTGGCAAGAAATCACGGAATGTGTTTTGCTTTGAAATAGTCTCTTTTAGGTATTACGCCTAAGATATTTTTTTCAAGATATTTTTTCCGAAAAACTAGCATACATGTCGATGCAATTGTGAGACTTTCCATTAAGGGGTTCACATCTGTCATTTTAATTAATTCATCCATAAACCTTATACATACTCGTCGTAAAATATTAACATCATTTGCACAATATCGCAACAACTCATTTCTATTATTGAAAATATCTTGTGTTTTTGTATTGTACCAATTTTTCTCCAAAATCAAGAAATGACCATCATAGCCTTGTAAATTATGTGCATAACAATATACGTAGCTCACATAAGGTCTATGTATTGAACAATAGTCTAGAAACCTTTGCACAACAGAGGATTGATCACTTTTTTCAAATATATGCTGTCGGACACCACATGTATCACATGGTTGTTTAATATCTTCATCTTGATAACAATTGTGACAAACATGTTGTGCTACAATTAGATTTGCAACATGTACAAAAGTTGAAGAGCTGTCTCCATACAGGCCGTTTTGAGTAGTTTCACAATCAAAAAATATTATGAGAAACTTTTTATCCTTTCTACCTATGTAGGGCTTTATAAAACAGTTATGTTGGGACGGTTGTATTTTTGAACACATCTGACAGAAGTATTCGTCACATTGATGTTTGAGTCCTTTCATGTATGTAAAATTTATAAATTTTGTGCAAAATACACATATCTTGAAGGTGTCACATACAGTTTTTCCTCTGAACTTTTTATCCAAATGGTTAACGAAACATAGCGGTCCTCCAAACCCACGATTACACTCGCTACAGTCAACCATCTGTGATACATACACGCAGGGTGGGAATGTGATACAGTACGGACATTTCATTTCACATTTTTGAAACGAATGATTTGAAACTTTATCGCAATAGTTGCAAATATAGCTTTTAGAAAACATTCCGGTGACCGATTTAATGACGTAAAAATGTTTTGCACTCTCGAAATAGAAGAGATAATTTTTTTGCTGTTATATCCTGTAGCGGAATTTTAAAAAGGATGGAACTCGGGTCTCGAATATTATCGAAAACAACAATTTGATACCCGCATAAGTATTTTTGAAATTTATAAAGATCTAGGCTGTTGTATCCTAGATTACCACTTTGGCATTCTTACACAATTGATCAGCCTTCAAATCCAAGGATTGTAAAATGACGGAATTATCAACACGGCTTATATTGCCCTCAACCATTTCCATTGCGTAACAAATACACCTTGGTAAACATGAAAGATCGTCAGCTTTAGTGTTTTTACCCGCATCCACTAATACTTTTTTCCTTTTTAAAAGTTCATCATCATCTGTGTACTTTTTATTTATACGCCCCCCACCGAAAGGAATGTTTACGACATCCGCATGGAACTGAATGATATCATCCGAAAGAAATTTAGTGTTTGATTGGTTTACATTTGCTATTAGTCCCATTATGTATTTACCATTAATTTCCTGAACAGGCTTTAAACTCGACCATATGGGTTTAACGTGTGGTGATTTTGGGAGTGTTATTTTAAAACTCATTTTACACTACAAATTTGCGTTACCAAGAATGTCTGCAATTATCTTATCAAATATTTTTTCTAAAGCACTTAAAGGATGAACAGCTATATTGGTGAAGTCCCTTATCTGAAAACTTAAGGTGACACCTGTGACGTTAATTTTTTTAAATTGCTTCTTTTTCCTGGAAATTATTTGAAACGATCTTGATATATCGCTTGAGCCACCCTCTTGTTGATTACCTTCACCAACACATTTTTGTTGAACATCATTAGAGCTGGAGGAGTTTCCATCATTCACCAAAAGATTAAATGTTTCGTTTAGCAAACCATTTGAAAACGACAGGTGATGTACCATTGAAAACTATATCAACTGCAGTAAAAACTTGTATCTCTCATCTAATGTGGATTAAATATTTCCATCTCTAAATTTATTTGTTGTATTTCTTAACCAGGTAATACAATCTTCAAAACTAGATGCTAACGCAATTTTAAAATCTTTAATTATATTTTCCATCTTTTTATTTTTTATCTAAATTTACATATCTCTCTATTTTACATTATTAAAACTAATACACTATTTTAAACTATTTAATACTTTTATTTACTTAATTTTATCCGCTCCATTTGTTAGTGGTATTATTTTGTGAAGCTCAGCCCTCTGCTGACGCAACTTCCCCTGACGTCCACCACGCTTCTTTTTTTTGGGGGGGGGGCTGCGTTGACGTAGGTTCAGGCACGAACCTTTTGCGCTGCAACCGTCTTTGCAGCTCTTCAACCGTCTTTGCAGCTCTTCAACCGTCAAAGGTTGAGGTACAGGGAGAAGTGACGTCCTCCTCGCCTTCACAGGCTGTTTATTCTCCTCTGTTGCGGCTCCTGACGCAGCTTCTTCACGCTGCTCGGCTGCTGCAACCCCAGTCAAAACTTTTTGCGGCCGTTGGAGATCTATGGTCGAATATCTCTTGCGATATTCCTCTAACATTATTCTTCGAGGAATTTGTTTACTAGACATTCTAAGGTAACTTACGTCAGCTGCGAAATGGGCCGTGTAGGGCCGCAATTTTTAAAAAATTTACGATAATGATGTAAGCAAATTTAGAGAAAAGTTTATTCTATAAAAAATAATAACTTCAAATCAAAAAAACTTACCTCTCTGATAACCTATCAGAGTGCTGTCCGATAATTTATGATAACCCATGTTACCAGCCACGGATTTTTATACAAATTTTTCCACGCCGTACAATGTACAAATTGCAAGCATATGCATGTAGTCTGTGCTACTGGCCATGTTAACCAAACGTCATTTTCTCATGAAGCTAGTTAATTCACATTGCAAATTAAGCCATACCACTTAGTTACTCCATTTCGCAATATAGTGTAAAATATGTACATGCACACGGAAGAGAAGTCGTTATTTTAATGATATTCACCCTCAATCTACGGAGAAAAACTCATGCGAAGACAAGTCGTTATTTTAATGATATTCACCCTTAAATGTGACGTCACGGTCAATACCTTTAATTACAATAAACACGTATTGGCCTCATCATTCGTTTGCCTTCAAAAAAGACTTGAGATATTTTAACCTCTTGAATTAATGAACTCCTGGTAGACTGTCTCGCAGTATTAAGAAAATTAATACATGTGTATGAAGTTAATTGGATACTTTTCGTAATGCATTAAGGTGAGAGTCAGAATTCAGTATGAATGGCAATTACCATTAAAATTTCACCCTTCTTTTCACCCATCATTCGCAAAAATAACGTACAGTAACACGGCGTATTGAAGATCATTGGGTTCGTAATACATTAAGCTAATTTTGATACAGTGCCCAAGAAAATGTGCGTGCAAGGCTTTATCCTGTCCCCATCATTTGTTTTCTTGAACAGACGCTACATATATTCAACGTGGCCAGAAGGGACAATTGCATTAATGTAGGAAGAAAAATTTGCGCACACGGCATTTCATGAATATTTTGCCGTCGGCCTTTCATGACGCCCTGGTAATCCATTTCACAAAAACTCAATAGATTCTCCTTTCTAACACACCCTACACCCCTAAGAACCAACCGACTGGGCCCACAACATCGCTCAACGCCTCGCAAATAACACTCTTAATGTATCTACATGAACACATCTGTTCGCCATGCAAATCTAACAACACATATCACCGCTACACACCTGAACAAACCTCTACACCCTTCTACCAACCATGCTTAGCAACCACACACCTGACGCCCCAACCAACCAACCGCAACACACCTCTTACAAACAACAAATCACCGCTACACCAAGACCAATCTGAACTGATTCGAAAAGTGATTCCCACCCATAGAAAACCCAAATGCGAAGGTACGTCACTTACTACTGGCACCCCAACCAGCCAACCGCAACACACCTCGTTCACACATGACACCCCAACCAACCAACCGCAACACCCTTCGTTCACACCTGACACTCCAACCAGCTAACCGCAACACCCCTCGTTCACACCTGACACCCCAACCAACCAACCGCAACACCCCTTGGTACACCAAGACCAATGTGCACTGATTGGAACAGTGGGGGTAAAGTGGTTCCCACCCATAGCAAACCCGGTTCCAAGGTACGTCACTTACTACTACAGTTGGTTGTGGCGTGTTCTTAGAACAGATAGGCCTGTAACTATCCGTCTGATTACCAGGCCACTGCAGTTTCTTCCAGGCAGAATCGATCTACAAGGCAGTACACTGGCTGAGAAATCAGAAATTTTCTATAAGAAATTTAAACATCTATTCTGACGGTAAAGCTGCTTTTCAATCACTATCCAGCGTGCATACCTCATCTAAAATTGCAATGGACTACCGCTTACAACTGAACGTGAACTGTTCCATCCATTTTTGATCCATCAGTGTAAATGTTGACCGCTTCCTGTATCCCACCTCTTTCTGTAGTCCAGTTCTCCCGACTCGAGATGACTGACCTGAAACCATGATGAAAACAGGGAATCGGGAATGCAAGGTCTACTTTCCCTGGCGTTGGTGATTGAGTTGTGATTGTGATTGAGATGTTTGAAAATATCTGTATTAAGTATCAACATATCAAATTTAGTAACGACATAACACTTCATAATTTAAAAGTTTTGAAGAATCTGAAGTTCTTCGGCTGCATTTACAAGCATCATGCTATTTTTTGCCATTTGATGGCAACATGAGCGTTGAGAATGGTAGTTTACCATATATTTGTTGGATAGACGTGTTGATTATAAAATCCAAAAACTCATACTATGTTCACAAACTTTATTTCCTTACCATATTTGAAGACAAATTGTTTGGCTGAGGCGTTAACCCGACCAATACCTCCCACCTTACAGGGGTGACGCATGAAGCCCTTAAAATAAAATTTAAATTTTATATTTCAATAAATGTTCCAATATATATTTAAATATAACACCAAGGTTTTATCATTTCCTTGAAGCAAATATTTCACCAAGTATGCAGGTTTGATCATTGAGCCATTTGAAAAAATCTGTAATAAATATCAAAATATTAAATTGAGTAGCGGTATAGTAGTAAACAATTTACAAGTTTTGAAAAATTTAATATTTTCCGGCGCCAGCTAGATGCCCTATTCTGTTTGTTGCATTACAAATAGTACTGCGTGGAAAAGCTGTCATAAGTAGACATAAACTATAGCAAATTATAAATAGTATATAGTACATTCCATTTGTCGGTAACAAGAGCGCTGAGGGTGCTAGTTTGCCATATAATAATATATCATATAAAAAAGCTAGAATTGCAGACTACGATGTTTTCAAATTTAATTGTCTTACCATATCTGAAAACAAGCTTTTGAATTTTTTACTGACATCAGCCAACTCAATGCCTTCCACTGTACAAAGATTACCGAAGGAAATCTAGTGAATAATTAGACCTATACTTAATTTTTCCATATCACCAATAAGTATGACTATCATATTTGATGACTCTTTTTTCCGTTATCGAAGTCTGGACATCATTATGTGTTAATTCAATGAAGACATTCTATAATAAAATGCATAAATAAAAAAAACCGACAACAAGTTTAACGATATTACAGTCAACCTTTTGCATATCTTGGCCAGAAACACTGAAGGAACAGCATTATTTCTCAGCGCTGTTTAAGTTGGAAATTTAATTTAATCTTTCTTGGCTTACAGACATTCTAGTCTGGCTAATCGAACTTAACCATGGAAGTGTGCAGTATCACGGTTTAGAAATTTGTGGAATCGTATCTATCTAATTATATAATCAATTGTGAACTGCATTCAGAG
Source organism: Oxycera nigricornis (assembly GCA_963942545.1). NCBI lineage: Eukaryota > Metazoa > Arthropoda > Insecta > Diptera > Stratiomyidae > Oxycera > Oxycera nigricornis. The sequence continues at coordinate 43,640,357 of OZ012661.1, read as the reverse complement.
ACATTTTCATACATGCGCTACGGCCAAAGCCGTCTTCAACTGAAACGCTGAATGTTCAGTAAAAAAAGGGAAGAAGGGAAGTCAGTAAAGAAAATTTTCTACATGTTTTTCATTGGTCGTTGGTAAGATTGTAACAATTTTGGAACGAAGCGTATATATACAAAAAAATACTACTCAAGAGTGAATTGAAATTCTGACAGGGGAAGCTATCGACCGGTTTTTACAAAATTGACTCACTTTGTACTAGATGTTTTCAAACCACATAGCTTTTCTTCTATTCCATTCACTCTTGCGACGATTTCTAAAAAAATTTAACTTCGCAAATCACTTTGAAACAGAAGATATTCTCTTTACTTCGTGCACTTTAATGATAAGTCAGCAAGTACCATAAAGGCTTCGACATCTTGCTAGTCAACAAAAGTCACCTCTTAAAAAGTGAGAGTTGAAATTTCATCTCTCTTCTTTAGACTCAATGCCAATGAAAAAGGAAACTAGCGAACAGTATGAAGCGTGCAAAATCAAAAACTTGTGTGTTGAGTGGAAACTCGGGAATGACATTTCGTGCCGTTTCCTTTGAAAACTGTTCTTAAGACAAACGGAGTGCTTCGCCGTTCTGGCATTACACCAAATTCAGAAACGAAACCCAATTCTATTCAAATCTTAAAACATGGTTACTAATTAAGATTCGTTATAGAAAAGCAACTGAAGCTGTGAAAATCCTAATGCACAATATAGAAAGGTAACGAAATCATGGTGTAATTCTTTTTTGTTTTAAATGCATTTGGGTTGCTTATGCTACGATTCCGCCGAGTCTGGAGACCAGGCCTAGTCGAAGATGGAAGAGGGAAGAATAATGTAATCACATAATGTAGTTTTAGGTGCAAATAAAGAACAAACTGGCTTACCCAGTTGCAAAAATTAATTTAGTTTGTACGCAATGAAATCTGTTTGTAGAATGACTCGACAGTGCTACTGGAAACTCAGAGGCTATATACGAGTGCTAAATTCCTTGCGAAAATGTTTACTGCAATATTCGCTAAATAAGTACATAATAAAACCGTAGTTTTGCTTTCTTGCAGATTTTGAACAATGCCATCAGCACAGATGACGCAATGTAGGACATGGCCTACCTATTGCTTCCGCGCCAAAAAACCAGTGCTACATTTAAATTGTGAATTTAAGAGGCATGTTATACTCTACCTTCCTTCAGTTACGTCGTAAAAAAATCAACCATTAAAATTTATCCGATGAAAAAGGCACCGTAATTCTTTCGAAGCCGGTCCCAAGCCCGGTTGAATACGGAAAAGGGAGGCAATCGGGAAAATGTAAATTTCACTAACCCATATAAGTGATTTGCCCCATTAATTTTGTTGATGTTCCACTCCTTATCGTTTTCCTCATTCCTCAATGTTATATAAATTGATGGCAGCAATAATAGTGGTAACTATGGAGTGGACCATCAACATAATTTGTGGTAGCAGTCTCCATGGAACAGAAAACTAGAAGAATGGTGATATCTGTGAAGAAGCGTATATGTGAGTGGTATCAATATCGCACTGAGGCAAGATGTCAATGAAGGCAAAACTTTAAACAGATTGACAGATTACTTCAAAACGAAAGCAAAACGCGAATTCATCAAAATTTAGTGGTTTCGTTCCGATTCTGACGTGCTATATGTAAATGTATAATTAACTTCAGTTTCTATTTGATATTCATGCAAACTCTTTTCATTGGAGGTCTAAAATTGCTGTAATATATTCTTGAATAATGTTTGGAAGTGTTGAAGTTTTGAAAATTTACGCCAAAAGTCCGGTTACTGAAATTTTCGACGCCGTCCAACAATGACCACCACTACCAGATGAAAGTGTCACAAATACAAAATGAAACTGTCACCACAAATTATGATGACGTTCCACTCCATAGTTATCTCTATTCACATAACCAGTTCACGTTAAGAAGTCAAGTGGCGGCCCATGTCGTAGCCTCTTTGCAACTGTTTATGGTTTCAATTCAAATGTCCAACCAAAAGCGTAAGATATATAACGGACCGTAGTAAGAGTGCTCGCTGCTTTAGTGAGCCAGTATTCAACAGCATTTCGTTTCTTATAAGTGTCGAATTAAATATGAAGCAAAATACAAAACCTGAAGACCGTAGGAGCAGTTTCCAATTTTACAGCCTTTTTAACAGAATAGGAAAAATTCGTGATAAATTAAATGCTCTCCTATTACAAGTAGACATTTTGAACATTTTTCCGGACATTGGTGTTTGATAGCTTAGACCTGATATATTGTGCCTCATCAGCAATGTTATCTTCCAAAAGCATTCCTCGCCTTCGAAATATATCTAATAGTAAGCATATTTCATTTCATTTCAAGTCAACAAATTGTCGATAATTTCATGATTAAACTGTAGGTCTCGCTTCTATCACGGCTTCACAGAGTTTCAACTGTGGAATTGAAAGTGGTGATTTGTACCAAAACGCTTTTGGACAATTCTGTGTTCTATATAATAACCATCCAAATAAGACATAGTGGCTCTAGTAACCCTTTTAAACCTGGTTTGTTTGTGAACCAACGAAGATTTGTCAATTAATTAAATATATAATTTATGTAAATATATATATATATATATATATATATATATATATATATATATATATATATATATATATATATATATATATATATATATTTATTATATCTAGCTATATACAGGATGTCCCGTAATGACCGCACACGGACAGTACCACACAATTCCTCATGCCATTTCCAACAAAAAATGTTTGCTAACATTTTGCCGAAATCCTAACCCTTTAGCTGCTACAGTCATTTTCATTTTTCTTAAAAATTGCTTGACTTGCGTTACTGAAAACACCATATCTCAAAAACTGCGTCGGCTAAACAGTTAAAAAAAACTTCTCAACATAGTAAATACTTAATTTATACATTAACATTGGAATTAGTATAGCTTTTTAAAGTTAGATTTTTGTTTTTTTTATGATTTTTTTTTTTATTCTAACCACTTTATCTTAAATTTTTACATGCACAATGTTTTGTCCTGTCACATAAAAAAATTTCATATTCTCTGATGACCAAATCCCGTTAACAATATTTTGTCATGAATTTTCAATTTCGAATAGTTACAGTAGTTTGAATGTAGCAAGGCAGGGTTTTTTCTGCATTGAAATTTCACTTTTTACATTAACTAACGGGTAAAAAATTTTCACGCTTCGCTCGACAGGTAAAACGTTATACTTTTTATTAGGTACATTAATGTCTATGTACAATGTCTAATATCTAAGCTATTTTTGTGTGGCCTACGTAGGATTATAGTGATCCTGGATATAATTTAATTGCATTTTAATGACCTCTTAATTATCATTTTGCTCACAAGGGTTAATGGGAACCCGATTAAATTACCGCTTTAAAAGTTTAAGATTTTCAGGCATAAATGAATAATCGTTGCGTATAAATGCGCTGACAGGATCAATTTTATGCGTATGCTGATTCATTCTTTCATTAGCAGCACAAGAAATTAACTTTTCATAGGAAAATGTATTCTGCTAGTGAATACTTTGAAATGAAATGAAAAGGATGTAGATGTGACCTTTAAAGGATTCTTTCCACTGTCGTCCTTGCAAGAGCGAATTGTCGACTTATTTGCCTTATACTGTAAATTAGATTTGCTACAACATATAGCATACTGATCATCGTCGTCGTCGTCGTGACATGGAGGTGGGCATTGCAGCCCTAGCACTGCGACCTGCTGGTCGATTGTACTATCCTCATATTTTTCCTTTCTGGAGGTAATGCTTATGTCTTGAATCTTCCGGATGAGATGATGAACCTCATCAGGTCGTCCAAGGCTAAGGTATGGAACTCCTTGTCTCCTATTTGAAGGAATGCCAAGGGCTCTATATCTGTGTCTGGAGAACGCGGGACAGTAGCCCACATAATGTGCCGCTGTTTTCTCGTCCTCCTCACATCTAGTGCACCTTGCATCGTCCACTATTTGCAGAAGAGCTTGGTGACTTCTCAGGCGTCCATGGCCTGTAATCACTTCTGTGAGTTTTTTCAGTCTGACTCTATTTAGTTTTAGACAGTATTTTGCGACTTCAGGTCGTAGGTTTGGCAGAAAGAGCTTTGTCTGTCTGCATGTTGGTAGGTTGAGCCATCGTCTTCGATGTTCTTCCCTGAGTGTCTCATTGATCTTTTTTGAGATTAGATTTATGTTCGTTGGCAGAACAGGCTCAGGACCAACCGGTGTGATCTCTGCTCCCTTCTTAGCCAGTTTGTCTGCCTCTTCATTACCTATAATGTCCACATGTGCTGGGACCCAGGTAACTGAGACCCTGTTTCTCTGGCTCAGCTTTTTGAGGCTGTTCTGGACACACTCCACAATTGACGTTTTCACATTGTGGGAGCTCAGGGCCTTGATAGCGGCCTGACTGTCTGAACAGATTTTTATCTGTTTGTTTTGTATTCTTCTGTCTTGTAAGAGGTCCGCGGCTTTGGCTATGGCGTGGACTTCAGCTTGAAAGATGGTTGTTTTTGTACCCAGAGGTATCGATATTTGAGCCTCATGTGGTCCAGGGCGTATATATATTCCCGCCCCAGCCCCGACGCTCATCACTGATCCGTCTGTGTACACTATGATATCAGCGGGCCTGTGAGAAAGGTGACCGAACTTAGTCCAATCATTCCTATCAGTCAAACTCGTTGTGAAATTTTTTCCAAAGAAGAGCCTTGGGATTATGTAGTCGTTGGGCAGATCAAGGAGTGAGTCCACTTTTAAACTCTTTAAAAGTTTGAGGTGTCCCTCAGTCCAGCCGCCGTCTTTCACAATCCCGGTTCTCTTTAGGCGTGCCATCGTCTTTGCGGCATGTTGCTTCACTGATAAGTCCAGTGGCAGCATGTCCATGATCACGTTGAGTGCTTCCGTGGGAGTGGTTCGCACCGCTCCAGTAGCACTCACTAGTGCTAGTCGCTGCACCGAGCCTAGCTGACTTTTTGTAGTATCTAGGTCTGACCGTTTCCACCACACTATGCTTCCATAGTGTATGACCGGTCTTATGCAGGCTTTGTATAGCCATATCACATTTCGAGGTGAGAGTCCCCAGGTTTTACCCATGGAGCCTCTACATGCCCAGAAAATGTTTTTGGCTTTTCTTGTTTTTTCATCAACATGCTCTTTCCAGGTAAGTTTCGTGTCTAGGGTTACGCCCAGGTACTTGACTTTTTTTGAGAGTTGGAGCTCCACGCCATCTAAAGTAGGTAGCGTGTATGCATCCCACACTCGCTTCCTGGTGAACATGGTGAGTTCTGTCTTGGCTGGGTTTACCGCCAGCCCGTTTCTTCTACACCATTGGTGCGTGATTTTAAGTCCTTCTTTCATCCTGTCACACACTGTGCCGGCAAACTTGCCTTTGCATAATATGACCAGGTCATCGGCATAGCCGATGGCAAGAAAGCCTTGTTGGTTAAGTTCTGTCACTAATGAGTTCATTTGTAAACACCACAGGAGAGGGGAAAGTACGCCTCCTTGTGGGCACCCTTTTGTTGGGGCTACTGTTATACTGGTGTCCCCCAGTGACGCTGTTATTTTTCGTTCAGCGAGGAGAGCGGTCAGCCAGCCCGTTATCGTGCCGCTTATCCCATGTCTCTCTGCTGCAGATGTCATTCCACCAAATGGGGAGTTGTCAAAGGCACCTTCTATGTCTAGGAAAGCTCCCAAAGAGAAGAGTCCGTCGTTAAGGCCCCGCTCGATCCCGTGAACGAGCTCATGCAGAGCCGTCTCCGTAGACTTTCCCTTTCTATAGGCATGCTGTCCCGGATGCAAGGGCCTCTCTATTAGTGCTGTGTTTTTCACGTGGACGTCCACCAGTCGTTCCAGTGTTTTCAGCACGAAAGATGTGAGGCTTATGGGTCGATAGCTTTTCGCTATCTGGTAAGTGGTTCTCCCAATCTTTGGTATGAATACCACCCTTACCCTCCTCCATAATTCTGGTATATATTTTAGGGCCAAACTGGCCCTGTATATATTGCACAGATGGTTGGTGATGGAAGCCATTCCTTCCTTCAGCAGGATGGGATAAATTCCATCCTCGCCAGGTGCTTTGTAGCTGTCGAAAGTTCCAATTGCCCATTGGAGCCTCTCTACAGTCACCACCTCGGCGGCTTGATTCCAATCCGTTTGAGACGGTACGTTCGGATGAACGGTGTTTCCTCCGGAGGGAGTTATGCTACCGGGGAAGTGCGTTTTAAGCAAGAGGTTTAACGTCTCTTCACTTGTGGTGGTGAACTTCCCGTTTTCGTCCTTAAGGAGCCCGGGGTTATTGCTCGGTCCCCTTGTGAGGATCTTTTTAACTCTGGCGGTCTACCGGCATGAGTTTATTTCTTCACAGAATTTCTTCCATGAGTTCCTTTTCGCCTCCGCAAGAGCCTTGTGATAGTCTCTTTTGGATTGCTTGTACGCCTCCCAGGTGATTTCACTTCGAGCTTTACAGGCCCGGTTGAACGCCTTATTAGCGTTTTTCTTAAGCCTGGCTAGTCTTGGTGTCCACCATGGGGTGTTTCCCAGTGTAGTCCTTTTTAGTGGGCAGTGGGCCTTAAAAGAGGCCCTCAATACCTCGACTAAGTTCCCGACAGCTTCTTCGAGCTGCTCAGGTTCTCGGTTTTTCTCTGGTTGCTGTAATTTGCATTGCACGTCTTGTCTAAAGGCCGCCCAATTTGTGTTTCTGGGGTTTCACAACCATTTTGGCCCACCTATTGGATTAGCCTCGATGTTGAAAGTTATGTACCTGTGCTCAGATAGCGTCACTTCTTTCGAAACTTTCCAGTCTTTAACCCAGTGAGTGACTGCGTCAGAGACAATTGTTATGTCTATGACTGCCTGCCTCCTGGATGTGACGAAAGTTGGTTCCGCCCCACGGTTCGCTATGGTGAGCCCGGAACTGGCTAAGAACTCTAGTAGGCTTTCGCCTCTCGAGTTGGTGTCCGAGCTCCCCCAGCAATCGTGGTGAGCGTTTGCATCACAACCTAAGATCAGATTAAGGTTGTGTTTTTTAACATATTCCATCAGTCTTGTGAGGTTTGCTGACGGAATTCGATCTTCGTAGGGGAGATAGGCCGATCCCAGAAGAGCTTCTCGTCTACTCCCCATCACCGTTGTACTTACTCGTACTACGGTTAAGTCTCGGTCGCAGAATTCCTGTACCAAGAGCCCGTTAAGAGTCCTTGGGAGCCAAACACAGGTTCTGGGTTTTTCACAATCCGCTGTTAAGAGATCTATTTGAGAGTTGGTCCCTATACCGCGGATTCGTCCTCCTGCCACCCATGGTTCTTGTATTAGAAATATGGGTAGAGCAGGTGCAAAACCGGAGACATTGCTGCCTCCGGGGGGTTTGTTGCAGCTTTCGTTACAGCGTCTAGCTATTAGAGAGCTAGCCGCCTTACTATGCTGCATGTTGATTTGTGTGACCTGAAGACCCATCATGTTTCCATGCTACATCTCCAGGTAAACCCCAAGACAACACAACACAATACAGAACAACTATAACACTCACGCTGACAAGGAACCGCTACTTGGGAGCCTGTGGTCCTGGTTCCTTGGGCCCTTTGGAAAAGCTCACGCTAATCCTATTGAGCTCCAAGTAGAGCCATCCTCCCTTTCCCGATATATACTCCCTGTCCTTGTCCGGGATTCCAACAACCATGAGGAGTCCCTTTCGGGAGTCCTTCATGGGCACCTGTGCGTACAGGGCCCAGTCGGCTGTTTTTATCTCCGGCTGAACGATAGAGAGCCTTCGGAGAACAGTCTCCGCGATTTGGTCTGGGCCCGGGACGAAGAAAGTGGCCCTGTGGAGCACTGGAAGCCTAGATGCTTCCACTAGGGAAAATCTAGCGCCCTCCCATGCTCCCCTTAGCCTGTCTCCCTCCACCAAGGCTTTCAACCAGGCCGTTGTATTTGCATCTGCAGGGACGATCCTCAGTTGATTTCTAAGGGTCCCCACCGAGTCAAATTTCAACGGCGTGCCTCTGTCTATCTCCTCTGTGACGGCTTTGGAGATACGGCCCTAGAGCAGCTCTAGTTGTTCACCAGAGTAGCCCCGAGCCATGCCTTCCGCTGCCAGTACGAAGCCCAGATTGCTCCGAGCCACGCTCGCAAAGGATTTCTTTTGAGGGGTCTTCAGTTTGTCCCCTTCCCTCGGTCGTTTAACCTTAGGATTGGCGGACATCCGGGATACCTCTTCCTCACCGGAGCGTTGTCTTTTTTTCGAGCCTCTAGCATTGCTTGGGCCCGATTCCGGCGACTTTGGTCGAGGAGCTGCAGGGGTCACGGAGGGAGTTGGGTTCAAAGAGGTCCCGGCCTGAGTGTCAGTCCCTGAGGGAACCTCTCGCCTCTGCTGAGCCCTTTTTTTCGCCCTCCTCTTTTTCTCCGCGCCACTCCTGTTCCTCTTTTTTAAGTAATTCCCCGTCGCTGCTAAGCCCTCCGTTGCCGGTGAGCTCGCAGCTGAGGGCCCGCCAAGGGTGAGCTCCTCCGGGTATGGAGTTTTTTCTGGTTCTCCGAGTACCAGGTTTTCCATGGAACCACTGAGTAATTCCACGTGTGTCGATTTTTTGCCCTCCCCAGAATCCGAGGGGCAGACTGCTGGTGTAGCAGTGAGGGATTTAGGTGCCGAAGGCACCAGACCCTCCTGGGGTAAATTAACGTTTAAATTCGACATGTCATCAGTTTGGATTCGTTTAGTCTGGACTCGCCCAAGCCAGATTTTACTCCAGCCTAGGTGAGTCACGCAAGCCCCCTTACCACGTCAAGGCGAATCCGTCAAGGAGGGCATACTGATCATACTTTCGTCGATGCTGGCATGTGTTCACGATGGCCGGCCGCTTCGACTGTTTTGACGACTTAGCGTCAGATGTTGTGTCTGTCGCCTACGAATCTCTCCGATTCGGAATACGTTTGGATGGGGATGTCTTCGATTTGGATACCTTCGCCTATTTTCAGCAATTGCTCTGCTACTATTATTTTCGCATACCCCAATGACTAAAACCATTTCAAAGTATTCACTAGCAGAATACATTTTGCTATGAAAAGTTAATTTCTTGTGCTGCTAATGAAAGAATGAATCAGCATACGCATAAAATTAATCCTGTCAGCGCATTTATACGCAACGATTATTCATTTATGCCTGAAAATCTTAAACTTTTAAAGCGGTAATTTAATCGGGTTCCCATTAACCCCTTGTGAGCAAAATGATAATTAAGAGGTCATTAAAATGCAATTAAATTCTATCCAGGATCACTATAATCCTACGTAGGCCACACAAAAATAGCTTAGGTATTAGACATTGTACATAGACATTAATGTACCTAATAAAAAGTATAACGTTTTACCTGTCGAGCGAAGCGTGAAATTTTTTTTTTACCCGTTAGTTAATGTAAAAAGTGAAATTTCGATGCAAAAAAACCCTGCCTTGCTACATTCAAACTACTGTAACTATTCGAAATTGAAAATTCATGACAAAATATTGTTAACGGGATTTGGTCATCAGAGAATATGAAATTTTTTTATGTGACAGGACAAAACATTGTGCATGTAAAAATTTAAGATAAAGTGGTTAGAATAAAAAAATTTCATAAAAAAAATCTAACTTTAAAGGGGCTATACCAATTCCAATGTTAATGTGATTCATATAAAACTTATTTGTAATAATAAAATTAAGTATTTACTATGGTGAGAAGTTTTTGTTAACTGTTTAGCCGACGTAGTTTTTGAGATATGGTGTTTTCAGTAACGCAAGTCAAGCAATTTTTAAGAAAAATGAAAATGACTGTAGCAGCTAAAGGGTTAGGATTTCGGCAAAATGTTAGAAAACATTTTTTGTTGGAAATGGCATGAGGAATTGCGTGGTACTGTCCGTGTGCGGTCATTACGGGACACCCTGTATAATATATATATATATATATATATATATATATATATATATATATATATATATATATACATACTATTACCCTTGCTTAGAATCTATTTTCACATTACCCTTGCTCAGAACTGGTGGTTGCAACACAGTTTTATGTTATAAATACAAAATTAAATTCTTCCACATCAAGTACAACACTATTTACCAAAGGTAGTTCGTAATAATAGCACCAAGTTTAACAATGGTAGTTTTAAATGATGCGCTGAAATTTAAGATAGATAGTTTGAATTAATACAACACAGTTTAACAGAAGTAGTTTGAATTATCAGTATACAATTAATTTTAGCATTGATCGTTTAACGACACATATAATTGAGGACAATTTTATTTTAACATACATATGGATTTGCATATCCTGATTTCGTGGACGACAGGTTCAAACAATCACTATTCAATTCCCAATAATGAGTTTCTAAAGCTTAGTTTGTTTGTTGAGAAACGAGTTGGCAAAATTTAGTAAATATTTCATTCCTGAAATAATTCATCTATTTTCTATGAAATTCAATAATGAGGTACTTCTTTTGTATTGGCGAATTTATTTTGATCATCTTTGGGTGGCAAACTTTGTTAATCGTTATTTGCAAAATTTATTGGTCTCATGCTAATTAGATCTACGGATCAAGCAAAAGCCACATATTTTACATTAGATGTGATTGATATTTGCGGATTATTTCCCTTTGACGGTAAACTGGTGACTATTTAAGCGTTCTGCACAAAAAAACAATATGGTCTTATAAAAGTTGGTGGACTGGCCTTATATGTTTACAATACGGCCAATACGAGCAAATAAATATGTTAATGTGAGTGTTGTAGCATGTGACAGCCAGTAAAGCAGGTGAACTAATATGATTCTCGGTAGCCATGGGGTGGTTTTGAAACTTACCTAAACTTAAAATTATTTGTTCAATTATTTCATTCGAATCACAGCGATTTGATCTATGTATAGATAAAAACTTTCTGCAGAGCTGATGGTTTTGGACAGCCATTCATCGTTTATTATGGGTGAAATCAAAAACATCTTACAATATCTGGCAACAGAACTTCTTGCTTCACAAATCGGACACCTATTTTGTTTACGTGGGTAAGTAATGTGAAAAAGCGGCTTAAGGGTGTACTGATTTGACTTTCCATACTGTATCTATCGTACGTGCGTTCTGGTTGTCAAATCGTTGCTTTATAAGCTGTCACTAAACATTTGAGCGACATTGTATAGCCAACTATTGAAGTTCAAAACAAAGATTCTTTACGGCGCACTAATGTTTCTAATTTTTTCGCCTTTGGCACTATCAAAGGGTTTCACAATAAATTCTGTAAAAGTGAAACGATTATCAACTCGGTGAGACAACAAAGCTTATGTAAAGCTGAGTTCACACCTGGAACACCGCTTGGCTACATAGGTCTGCTATGTACATATAGCTTCCACAGCTATATTTTTTAGATATGTGTAGTCGTCAGCTGCTATGAACCAAGGTTAACCCGTTGACATAGCAGTGAAACTAGGTATTTCCTTCAAAATAAAACACTTTGTGGGCAATTGAAACTCTGTGCATAATAGTGTCATTGCGGATTTAGTAGATGAAAACACAACGTGATTAAGAATCTACCTGCCAGGAGAGGTCATAAAATTAATTAATTGAACTAGGTCTCCCGTTTCTAAAAAGATTGCAATTAAGGATTGTAATTTAGTTGTAATTTTGATACCTTCTCTCTATGCTGAGGTCATGTGATATATATATATGGACCTCTCTATGGCTGCAATAAATTAGTGGTCAAATGTTCTAAAGAAGGGCACAATTGGTGCTCGAAATACGTGTATACAGATATAAAATAATAAATCCCGTCTCAGGAAATACAACAGTTTTGTTTTGCATCTATTGAATAGGCGTGAAAAACATCGACAGCAAATATAGTCTTGCGTATTTAATGTTTTATGGACGCTAAGGAAAAAGCTCTCAAACTCAAAAAATTGGAGTATTGATCGCTTGTGGTCGTGATTGGTTTCTGATTTGTAATAATAACTATTACAAACGTCACTTGATGATGAGGTTGACAAATTTGATGAGACGCACATAAATTGACAGCTGTTCAGTTAAGCTGGCTATCAACCTTTCCCGTTTCATGTGATTTTTATTTGGAATTACAGTTGGTTTTTGGGTAGGAGTGTTAACTGACTGGTAAACATTCTGCATCTGTAGGTAGCCAGAAGAAAAAGCGCTGCATATTATTCAGTTACGTCAGACCTCTAACAAACCTAGAAGGCTACGGCATTTTCCGATTTTAATTCTGACTGCTGAATGGGAAGTGTGGTTTCGGTGACACCTCGAAACATCCTCTTCAGGTGCTGTCATTTACCATCCGCCACCAGACAGCACCACCACGGTTAGGCTTGTTGATGGGTGAAGCGCGTTATATTTCAACTATTTTATTATTTGTATCCGCGAAGTATAACGACTGTCAGTTTGTTCGTATGTATGTATACGTCGCTATTCTATTAGTAAGTTTATCATGGGCTAGAACCTCCTAGTCTAGTCAACAACTTTCGTCTTCTAGTGTGCTTTTGGTTAGCGACTTGCTAACACTATTATTGCACATAAATGCTGCTTAAATTATGAGGCATGTTGTCTGTGCAGACGTATTTTTTCCTGTCGTAACCGTTCATCCCTTTGTTAAGAAAGCTTATATTTTTTATCTAAGAAATCCTTTTCTCTTATGACTTGCATTTTTGTTCTTACTTCTAGTCGTTGCATTTCGAATTTTAAATACTCCGGTGCACCCGACTTATATGTCAGACAAATGCAATCTTGGATTTTGAAGCCTTACTATGTTGATGAATTGCACCGCTTCTACAACACCAATCAGTCTTGGCAGGCAAAGTGAAGCCATTGATCACAATGACACATGATCATCGTTGAGTTTTTGCATATTTTACATCCGTTGACTAAGATTATAGGCTCTTGTATTGTGGATGATCTACAAATCGATTTGAATGTTTCAAAGGTATCTTGATTTTCCGCGAAATGGAGCCATTTCTTAATAACGGGTAGTCTTTATCCTACCATTTGCCTAGTGAAAGGGTTTGTGGGTCAAAAACTGACTGGAAATTTCTACTTACAGTTCATTTTAAACTCCAATTAGCAATTAAAGCAATTAACTGAAGAAACCGGCACAAACTTACGGAAAATTTTGTGTTTCTTAGTTTATGTGCAGTGATCAGAAAAGAATACAAGCTACGCATGTAACAAAATGGTGATCACATTGAAAATTTGTTGTGAGTAGGTCCGGTTACTTATGCGGACTCTTAATGAGTTGTATTTCATGTAAATAAAATAAATAAAAATGACTGATTAAAACATGTAAAAGTATTGAGAAAATTACACTTACGATTTGCGTTTTGAATGCAAGTACACCTTCTTTTGTGTTGTCTTCAAAGCCTTCAAGCCTGCAAAAATCGAAGCTCCAATTTGTTTTGTGAAATTTTATTCTCTGATTACGAAACGAAAGCTGCCACACAGAAATCTATGGTTACAATCCTATTAGTTAATATTACCTTGATGTGAATAACAGGTTCTAGCATGATCCAAATGGTATTGCTTGAAACTTATCTTTTATCTATAGTAATATGTACATCAAAGTAAACAACATTTAGTGAAGAATTTCACTAACTCACGACCTGATAGTTTTACTATCACATAATAGCACATAAGTACCCAAAAAGTGGCTTTCTTTTTTTAAATATGTCTCTCAAATTCAATTTTCTCAAAACTCATAAACTCCTAACTATACTTTCTACTCCAAGTCTATTACAAAAATTCTTTTGTACATATATTTCCAAAGAGGAAGAAGATGAGTGGAACATCAACAAAATTAATACGGCAATTCCCTTGTATGGGTTCGTGAAACTAACACATTCCCGAGAAAAGCCTGTTAACTGACTGGTAAACATTCTGCATCTGTAGGTAGCCAGAAGAAAAAGCGCTGCATATTATTCAGTTACGTCAGACCTCTAACAAACCTAGAAGGCTACGGCATTTTCCGATTTTAATTCTGACTGCTGAATGGGAAGTGTGGTTTCGGTGACACCTCGAAACATCCTCTTCAGGTGCTGTCATTTACCATCCGCCACCAGACAGCACCACCACGGTTAGGCTTGTTGATGGGTGAAGCGCGTTATATTTCAACTATTTTATTATTTGTATCCGCGAAGTATAACGACTGTCAGTTTGTTCGTATGTATGTATACGTCGCTATTCTATTAGTAAGTTTATCATGGGCTAGAACCTCCTAGTCTAGTCAACAACTTTCGTCTTCTAGTGTGCTTTTGGTTAGCGACTTGCTAACACTATTATTGCACATAAATGCTGCTTAAATTATGAGGCATGTTGTCTGTGCAGACGTATTTTTTCCTGTCGTAACCGTTCATCCCTTTGTTAAGAAAGCTTATATTTTTTATCTAAGAAATCCTTTTCTCTTCTGACTTGCATTTTTGTTCTTACTTCTAGTCGTTGCATTTCGAATTTTAAATACTCCGGTGCACCCGACTTATGAGTCAGACAAATGCAATCTTGGATTTTGAAGCCTTACTATGTTGATGAATTGCACCGCTTCTACAACACCAATCAGTCTTGGCAGGCAAAGTGAAGCCATTGATCACAATGACACATGATCATCGTTGAGTTTTTGCATATTTTACATCCGTTGACTAAGATTATAGGCTCTTGTATTGTGGATGATCTACAAATCGATTTGAATGTTTCAAAGGTATCTTGATTTTCCGCGAAATGGAGCCATTTCTTAATAACGGGTAGTCTTTATCCTACCATTTGCCTAGTGAAAGGGTTTGTGGGTCAAAAACTGACTGGAAATTTCTACTTACAGTTCATTTTAAACTCCAATTAGCAATTAAAGCAATTAACTGAAGAAACCGGCACAAACTTACGGAAAATTTTGTGTTTCTTAGTTTATGTGCAGTGATCAGAAAAGAATACAAGCGACGCATGTAACAAAATGGTGATCACATTGAAAATTTGTTGTGAGTAGGTCCGGTTACTTATGCGGACTCTTAATGAGTTGTATTTCATGTAAATAAAATAAATAAAAATGACTGATTAAAACATGTAAAAGTATTGAGAAAATTACACTTACGATTTGCGTTTTGAATGCAAGTACACCTTCTTTTGTGTTGTCTTCAAAGCCTTCAAGCCTGCAAAAATCGAAGCTCCAATTTGTTTTGTGAAATTTTATTCTCTGATTACGAAACAAAAGCTGCCACACAGAAATCTATGGTTACAATCCTATTAGTTAATATTACCTTGATGTGAATAACAGGTTCTAGCATGATCCAAATGGTATTGCTTGAAACTTATCTTTTATCTATAGTAATATGTACATCAAAGTAAACAACATTTAGTGAAGAATTTCACTAACTCACGACCTGATAGTTTTACTATCACATAATAGCACATAAGTACCCAAAAAGTGGCTTTCTTTTTTTAAATATGTCTCTCAAATTCAATTTTCTCAAAACTCATAAACTCCTAACTATACTTTCTACTCCAAGTCTATTACAAAAATTCTTTTGTACATATATTTCCAAAGAGGAAGAAGATGAGTGGAACATCAACAAAATTAATACGGCAATTCCCTTGTATGGGTTCGTGAAACTAACACATTCCCGAGAAAAGCAAAGGCACACGCTGCGAAAGTTTAGAAAGGAGCAAAATATAATATATTAGTTTGAAAATTTCGATGCAAAAATTCCAAAATTTACCAAATTGCCTTTCTCTTCTTTTTTCAGCCTGGCTTGGGAACAGCTTCGGCGGAATTACGGCGACGTTTTCATCGGCTTAATTTTCATGGTTGAGTGTTTTTACGAAGTACCAGAACGAAAGTAGCCTATTACATGCCTCTAAAATACACAATTTTATTGTAGCGCTACCTAATTGAATTTTTTTCGATTTTTGTTTAGCTGTAAAATGATATCGGGTCTGTAGGAATGTTTCAACAATAGATTCCTATAGTGCTTGCAGTGTTGTATGTGAATGCTATTAGAAATTTTAGAAAATGTTTGCTTGTATAGAGTTGCGTATTCGGTGCAAAACTGGTATCTACGAATTTGTTGTTTGTTGAAAATTGGGTCGTAAGAGCTTGTCTCAACTGCAGGCTGTGGGTCAACCATGATGTGCCTATCAATACTATTAGCAATGCCATACAATGGATAGGTTTGGCAAGAATTCAGTATTGAAATTTTTTCTAACGGAATGTAGTTACCAAGCCCTCCGTCTCTGAGTTGACTTCTGAAAACCAGCTTCTTGTAACGCGCTATGAACTGCCTTACTGTGGTGTTGTTATTATACCCAAGACCAGTGCGAATCGAAGAGAAGAACAGTTCAATGTGGTCTGGGTTCAGTTTATAAAGAAGCAGGAACTTCAAAATGTTTGATTCAATGAATCTTTTATATAAAATGTTCAATCAATCAGTCTCTGCCCATTAACTAAACGCAATTTAGATATATATTCGATAGCTTCGTCAGCCAGAATTAAACAGCAGAAACATTATTTTCACATAACGCTCTTTGCTTGGCGCGATGAGTACCAAAAAAAAATCAATTTTAACATTCTCCAATAAATATATGCAACATAACTACAAAATGCAATACCTCCCTCTTCTTTTTTCAACCGGGCTTGAGACCGGCTTTGGCGGAATTGTGGCATAAGCAACATTTAAAAACAAAAACATACACCCTGACATCATTACCTTTCCCAATTAACAATAAAAATTGTGACCAAAATGTCTTTATCCGTTGCGCCACTGAAATTTTTTCGCTATACAAAGCACAACAAATCGGAAATGTCATATCAAATTGCATGTTCACTAAACCGATTGAAATCGCAATTTTCACCACCGGAGCTATATAACGTGAAGCGGTAAGGACATATATTGCACGATCATATTAATTTGGACGCCACCGCCACCCGCAAACCTGAATATGTTCACATTTTTGACGATTCACGAATATTGCGATTAATTCACTACCGTACACTTTTCCGCGTTTTTCTCATAGCGCGCATGACGGAAACACAGTTCCTCAGCCGAAAATAACGCACAATTCACATTTTTCCCGATCACAACTGAAATAAATTCGATAGATAAAAATCGAATTGCATTTTATTTACGAATTGGGTGTAATGCCGGAACAGTGAATCACTCCATTTGACTTAAGAACAAATGAGACGTCACGAAACGTCATTCCCGAATTTTTGCCCCACTCACCTATAAGGCTTTACACGCTTCATTCCGTTTCTTAGTTTCCTTCTTCATTGTATATTTCCAAAATTTGAAGTTTCCGATTACAATTGACAAAGCAGCACAGATCAATAATAAAATGAAAAACTTGTTGGCAGCTATAAAAAACCGTGAACGAAATTACTTTACTTGTCTCACTTTTTGCAATTTTCTTTTTTCAAAATCGCCCCAACAATCACGAGTCTGGTGCGGAGTTGAACCCAAACGCATTGGCCGCCATCGTATGTATTATAATATAAATCATTAATGAAATAGAAGACTACTAAAGTGGTGACCCCGCAAACATAGAAACATTGAAGGCAGTGCCGAGTATACTTTTAACAGCACGTATTGCCGCATTACAGCGGGCTCAAGCTTGCGACGCGTTGCAGCAGCTTGCCGAGCGTCAGCCTCAGCCACCGCCGGCGAAACAGCAGAACGAGCAACCACAGCTCTCAGCCGGGCAACCAAACGCCACACACGGCGTCAACGCAGTCAGCCACTGCAAGTTGCCACCGTTCTGGCGCTCGAATCCAGAACTCTGGTTCTTCCAAGTGGAATCGGCCTTCCAGGTGCACCGCATATCCAACGATGCGTCGAGATATCACCTGACCGTCTCAGCCCTAGACTTCGACATCATATCCGAAGTGTCCGATATCATCCGTAAACCTCCGGACTGCAACAAACACTGTTACGTACCATAAACTAAATTCAGTTATCTTCGCGCCTTTTCTGCCCGAAATAACTAAATCAGAGAAATACCTACCTGGCAATGATTATTTGAAAGTGTAAAGCTCGCCAAGTTCCGAAAAAGCTATTCAAATGCGTCATCTCGCTCCAACCCTCGGATCGTGCTCAAGCTTTCGCGAAGACGACTGATCGATCATGCCACGCTACGCGAAAAGTAGCTTTTCGACGTTCGACGTGCCGCAAATGGTGAGTGAGTGTGGGAGGGTTGCGTTTCGACGGTCGAACTGGCTGGACGGTGAAAATATACCGAGGAAAGAAAAAGTTTTTTTGAGAAGACAGTTAGAACTGGGAGTTAAGAAAAAATACGTACTTCTTGTCGACCGATGTTAAACACGGAACGCGTGTGCCGGTGAAAACACTGGATTTGGAAGCGGAATCGCATGAAGTCAACTTCAGCTCCGTCGAAGCGATGGATAACTTTCGGCTGGACCAGACGGTGCTGTTCCAGAATCACATCATGGAGGAGTGCTTCTTCGAATTGGGCGGTGTGAGTCCGACCAAAACGAACGCCTGGCAATCGACCATTGAGGCGGCGCCCGAGGCGCAAATGATGCCCGCCCGGATTTAATTGAAAAACGTAGCTATCGAAACAAGCTTCTTTGATGGCGAAACATTGTTAACAAAAGTCAAGTATTCGATAGTAATAAGTCTATAATGATAGTTGATTTATTGATAAATACATAGAAATAATAATATATAATGGAATAAGTATATAAAAGTGATTGTTTTCTTTTGCATTGGTGACGCGTGTGCGAATGTGGTTCGTGGTTCTCCTTTTTTTTTCTTTTTTCTTTTTCCAAAAACCAATGACTCGGTGAGCTAGTCGGGGAAACTAAAATGTTAAATCGGGACCGCCACTATGCGGTCGACTTTGTACCAGTCCCGGCGGCGCGGGTGCACACAAGGTATCCGGGGTCGAGAAGCGTCCAAAATGGTGGAGCACTCGATCTCGGATCCTCGGGTTTGTGCGCGAAGTCGGGACAAATGGCGCCCAAATTATGGGACCTTTCCCATATTCATTTTTTTCCTTCGTGTCTATTCTACGGCAGTATATCTGCAAATTCTTTCGTGTTTCAAGTTTTTTCTTCGTAAATTCGAAAATCGTGTTGTGATGTGTTAGCCGCGTGGTAGTTTCAGTCAAGTTAGCTTTTGTAGCACTTGTTGTCGCTTCATACGTTTTGATTCCGTCGCTAACGATTCTCGAAATTATCTAAACCAACTTCTTTTTGAATTTATAAAATTTTGGCTGAAAACTGGTAGTGTCGCGCAAATTTTTCGATTTATGGATGAATTCCTTACACATGTACTTCGCAATTTGAGTGTTCGACATCCGGCCCCAGTACAAAAATATATTAACATAAAATCTGAAAATTACCCGTTCCTACATCGCTGATTTTGTAGAGGAGATAAATCACACACAGTACAAAAAAAACAATATATTCCATTTAACCAGGTTTAATGTCTGTACAAACCTGTTAAGGTACCTTTAAGTAAATGTAAAACTTTGCAAAGCTTTGTAAAACTTTGTAAAATTTTGTAAAACTTTGTAAAACCTTGTAAAAATCATGTAAAACTTATGTACAAACTATGTAAAAAAAAAATTGTAAATCTCACACACACCCTCACACATACTAATCGGTGCCGGTATCGAGTATTTACTATTTCGGTTCTTGAATATCTATCGTCGGCGTAGTGATAACGCAGATTGATCACTTTAGGTAGTATTAGCTTTTGGGGCGTTTCGCTTATTAGCGAGTAATCAGTATCGCCATATAAGAAATATAATTTCGTCAAATGTAAATTCCCTTACGGAAATATTCAATATATATCATATCTTATACCGTTGCGTTTATAATTCTAAATTAGTATATCGGTCCTCTTATAAACTTAATCTTTATAAATAATATTAGTCATTAACTACATGGACATTTGGGGGAATATTGTGCCGCTTTTCGTAATGTTGTGCACGAATCTACCAATTGTTCACCACATTTCTTAATGTTCGGTTTCCAAGCCATTCGTAATGGCTCTGAGTATTCCTTGCCTAGGAAATTATCTTCTCTCTCGGACGGACAAATAAGTATTACGGAACGTAATGATAAATTACGTGCATTCCAGAATACAGTAGCCCATAGGATTCAGGAAGCTTACCAAAGAGGTAAGCGTCGATACGACTTGCGTAGCCGACCTCGCGTTTTTGCTAACGGTCAAACGGTTTACGTTCGTAACCACATTCTTAGTAAGGCCACCGACAACTTCGCCGCCAAACTTGCCCCGAAGTTTGTGCCTGGAGTTATAGTTCGCCCGGTAGGACAAGTCGCATACGAAATTCGTGACCAATCTGGGAAGTCTATGGGAATATATCATGTACAAGACATAAAAACGTAACTAATTTTTTTATCTTATCTTTTTTAGACTTTATATCATATTGTATCCTATGGTATCTTATCGTAGGTAGTAATACATAGAAAAAAGGGGATCTTGTAAATATCTTTAATAGTTTTGGATTGGGGTTAGTCTGGTTTGAGTAATAGGTTGCAGATATAACATTTGGATAATTAGGTAGGGCGTGGTCCCTTACAAGAGTAACGGTCCAACGAGTTTTCCTGATGGCCTCGCGCGTAGTGTTGGTTGCATCAGTGCGGATGTTGCTCTTTTCATTTTGGTTAGGCTAAAGGATCGATTTGAAGTTAACGGTCCAATGAGTTTTCCTGATGGGCTCGCGCGTAGCGTTGGTTGCATCAGTGTGGACGTTAATCCTTCATCGTGTATATACAAGTAAAGTTTATTAAGTGTATCTGCAACGCTTTCTTCAGTATTTCTTTGGTCCGTATAAAAAAATTGGGTTTGGAGTCATAAAATGCTAGAAAATTGATGACCTCTGGGGTCCCTTAACTAGTCCGCGTTGAGCGTTGACATCTGTATATAATGTAAATATTTGGTGTTGTATATATTACCATGTTAGTTTATATTTTGAATATCAGGGTTTGTAGTCATAAACAACTAAGGCAGTGACGATCCTTGGGGTCCCTTAATAATTGCTCACAAGAAGTGGGACCATATTTTTCTTGTATTCTAACCATAGCTCTTTATCTTCTGAATATCAACCATTTTACCTATCGGAGTCTAGTATTCCTCATCTTTTCATTTCCGGTAAGCAACAGTTTCAGTTGCTAGTCAACTATATTAGGGGTGGGTAGTTCATATTGAACTCAAAATTTTATGTATCTGTCTTCGTCTTTTAAGTTCTAGTTGGTTTTCTTTAGCCGATCTGAGACTGGGGTTGAAATCTGTTAGGTTAGACCAGAGGCTCTCTATGGAGTTTGGGAAATAGGGCAACGGTCAATCCTTTTTGGTTAGTACAGCTCAACCCCACTGTAAAAGTCGGACGGACCACCATTTCGTTTTTCAGTGTAGTGTAGTGTCCCCGATATCTTTTCGTAACGTTATCCATGATCTGTATTAGTCTGTTTCAATAATCATCTTTCCAACGCGCCAGTGTTTCATTTTGTTTGAAAAATCAGTAACCCGCCGTCGATATTTTCCGTTTCTGTTTTAGGCTAGTTCGACTAATTAGTTAGCTTTGAAGGCTTATTTCGGGTAAAACTGTCGATTGAGTAGGGTTACCTTAACGTAATACCGTATCGAGGAACTTGCGTGAACATGTATGCTGATTTCGACGTTAAGACGTTTTGACTACATCTGCTGAGCTTCACGTAAGACTTTCCATTTTTGTCAAAACCCTCCTAGTTCGTTTGAGTGAGCATGATGGTTTCGACGCTTAGACGTTTTGACTACATCTACCTAGCCTCATACCAACCATGAGATCTTTCCTTACTTAGAGTTCATTCATAGCCCGGCTTAGGAGAGACTCTTCTCAGGGCGAGGTCGTCCCCACGTTTGCTAAGTACCATGAACTAAATTCAAATTATCTTCGCGCCTTTTCTGTCCGAAATAACTAAATCAGAGTAATACCTACCTGGCAATGATTATTTGAAAGTGTGAAGCTCGCCAAGTTCCGAAAAAGCTATTCAAACGCGTCATCTCGCTCCAACCCTTGGATCGTGCTCAAGCTTTCGCGAATACGAGTGATCGATCATGCCACGCTACGCGATAAGTAGCTTTTTGATGTTCGACGTGCCGCAAATGGTGAGTGAGTGTGGGAGGGTTGCGTTTCGACGGTCGAACTGGCTGGACGGTGAAAATATACCGAGGAAAGAAAAAGTTTTTTTGAGAAGACAGTTAGAACTGGGAGTTAAGAAAAAATACGCACTTCTTGTCGACCGACGTTAAACATGAAACGTGTGTGCCGGTGAAAACACTGGATTTGGAAGCGGAATCGCATGAAGTCAACTTCAGCTCCGTCGAAGCGATGGATAACTTTCGGCTGGACCAGACGGTGCTGTTCCAGAATCACATCATGGAGGAGTGCTTCTTCGAATTGGGCGGTGTGAGTCCGACCACAACGAACGCCTGGCAATCGACCATTGAGGCGGTGCCCGAGGCGCAAATGATGCCCGCCAGGATTTAATTGAAAAACGTAGCTATCGAAACAAGCTTCTTTGACAGCGGCGCGGGTGCACACGAGGCATTCGGGGTCGAGAAGCGTCCAAAATGGTGGAGCACTCGATCTCGGATCCTCGGGTTTGTGCGCGAAGTCGGGATTGTGACATTACGCGGCATTGAAGACGGCCGTGCTCGTCTGCCTCACAGACTCACCAGACGCGCAATTGCACAAGCTGCTCACTGGTGTCGAGCTTGAAGACAAACGCCCCTCTCAGCTGCTTCGCCACATGCGATCTCTGGCCAGGACGCGCGTTGGCGATGACGACTTGCGCGTCAAATAGCTTGATCTGTTGGCACAGCAGACACGACGTATGCTGCTGCTTATCAAAGGGCAAACGCTAGAGGAGCTTGCCGCAGTTGCTGACAAGGCGCACGACATGGGACTTAATGTCTGCGCCACTTCGACATCACCAGCACGTTCGCCCATGCCCTTCGTCGGCAGAGGACCACCCGGCAAATCGACAGACCTCATCGCCAAGGAGCTCGCCACTCTGCCCAGCTGACAGCGATAACCCGTGAGACGTTACAGCAGCCCCGCACCGCCGCCCCTGCTCAGCGCGGCCGCTCCAGATCGCGAGGCCGCAACCAGGAGGAGGGGCGCGCAGCAACCCCGGGAACCGATCTGCGATCAGGTTTCTGCTGGTATCACACCACATACGGCGCAGCGACGCAGCGCTGCAGATGGCCATGTGCCTCGCGTAATCAAGCCGCGACCACACTCTCGGAAAACTAAATACGCCAGCGCTGTATTCGGCGACCACCGCCGGCGAATTTCCGGATAAGCGCCTCTATGCCGTGGACCGCAATACGAAGACCCGCTTCTTAGTCGATTCAGGCTCCGTTGTCTCCATTTTGCAGTTCGTCGCCAAGCCACTGCAGAAGCAGAGGCTCGTGCTCCAGGCAGCCAACGGAACGCCAATTGCCACGTTCGGCACGCAACTATTGACGCTGAACCTTGGCCTTCGCCGACTCTTCCAGTGGCCGTTTATCATTGCCGACGCTCAAGCCGCCATCCTGGGAGCTGACGCGCTCAGTTTCCACGGCCTGACTTTGGACTTTCGCCAACGTCGTCTCCACGACGAGGGCACTAGCTTATCGACTGTCTGCGCAGTCGCACCAATACCAGACATACACTCGATCAGAGCAATCTCAGGAGCTCTTAAAACACCGGACGGCCCTCAAGGTGAGCTCTATAAGCGAATCATCGACAAGTTCTCGTGCGCCACCCTATCACCAGGTGAGATGGCCTGCATCGCCGACTTGCCAGTGCATCACGAAATTATTACGACTGGACCGCCGGTTTTTGCTCGACCACGTCGCCTCGCAGGAGAACGTCTCGCTGCGGCGAAACAGGAGTTCGATTATCTGCTCGAGCGCGGCGTCATCAGGCCTTCCTCGAGCCAGTCGGCCAGCCCTCTATGGTGCCCAAACAGGGCAACAAATGGCGCGCCACGGGAGACTACCGCCTGATCAACGCATGCACCCGACTAGACAGATACCCTTTGCCGATCATCGAGGATCTACTCCAGGACGCCAGTGGTACTGTATTTTCGGTCGTGGATCTCCAACGGGCCTTCTACCAGATCCCCGTTGCACCGGATGACATCCCCAAGACGGCAGTGACTACGCCATTTGGGCTGTTTGAGTTCGTGAAAATGCCTCTCGGACTTCGTAATGCAGCCCAAACGATGCAACGGACGCTCAACCACCTATTGAGGAAGTTACCCTTCGTTCGCGTCTACCAAAACGATATTCTCTTCGTTTCGTACGACCACGAGCAACATCGAAATCACCTGGAACAGCTCCTCGAGCTCTTGCAGGCGGCCAAGCTTCAGGCTAATTGGGGTAAATGCCACGTCGGTCTTTCAGAGGTCATCTCTGCCTACCTCTCGTCAACCCAGAGTCTGGCCTTGCACACAGACGCTTCCAATACAGCGATCGGTGCAGCCCTGGACCAACTACGACCGGACGGGGCCAGCGTCCCCTTAGACTTCTTCTCCAGAAAACTGACGGAGACTGAACAGAAGTACTCGACGTATGACCGCGAGCTTCTCGCAGTGTTTGCAGCCATCAAGTTCTTCCAGCGCATCTTGTAGGGTCGTCAATTCACCGTCTATACTGACCACCGACCGCTCATCTCCACCTTGACGCAGCATTCCGACAAAGTATCACCCCGCCAAGCCAGGCAGCTCAATTTCATCAGCCAATTTGACACCCGGCTCGTATACACTCCTGGAGAAGAGAATCCAGTAGCTGGCGCTTTGTCACGAGTAGAATTGGTCACCATGCCGATGACTATCACGCCGAAAAATGTCAGCGACGTGCAGACAAACGACGAGCAGCTTCTTCATCTCCTGGCCGACGCACGTATCAAGCTCCATCGCTTCGAGCTCCACGACCACGCTGCATACTACACAGAGCACAACGGCGTCATCAAACCGTATCTGCTGCTTTCACTTCGTCACAAAGCATTCGATACGGTTCATTCCCTCTCGCACCCTAGCGGTCGTGTCACCGCAAAACGAGTAGCGCTCAAATATTTCTGGCCGAGTCTACGCATGGACGTGTTCCAGTGGGCCAAAAAATGCGTGCCCTGCCAGAAGTCGAAAGTGCATCGGCACAATAGAGCCGAACTAGGCAGCTTCATGACGCCCGACTACCGCTTCGATCACATTCAGCTCGACCTCATCAAGCTGCCACTATGTGAAGGTTACGATCACTGCCTTACCATCGTCAACCGATACACTCGTTGGCCGCAAGCAGTGCCTGTACGCGACACAACCACCTCAACGGTCGCTCGAGCCACCTACGACAACTGGATTAGCTTTTTCGGCACTCCACTTGAAATTACGACCGATCAAGGCACTCAATTTGAAGCCGCGCTGCACCGCGAGCTCTCTCGACTTTTGGGCGCACATCAAGTCCACACCACACCATATCATCCCAAGTGAAAAGGGATGGTCGAACGGATGCACTGCACCCTCAAGGCCTCTCTAAGAGCATGCAGCTTTCAGCAGCGCGCCAGAGGTTCCGTGGCCGAAGGTACTACCAACCGTTCTCCTCGGTATGCGAACCACCTTCAAGGAGGATCTACAGGCTTCTGCAGCCGAGATGGTATTTGGCACGTCCCTTCGCACAAGACGCGCAACCACCGCCACACTTGCCGCCGTTCAGTCCGCCACCTTCGCAAAGCACGCCAGCCATCCATCTACCGCTTCTGCCACAGCAACTCATTAGTGAAATAGAAGACTACTAAACCCCTTAAATACTTTCCCTCATACATTATAGGATAGATAGGCTCGACTCTAGTACTAAGAGTGAGAGTGACAATAGCTAATGTTTTTCAAATAAATGGATGAATGTGGACATGAAGAAAGCTTCATTTATGCTGGGATGGTTGAAAAGTCACCGAATACAAGTGGGTGAGATTAATTTAAAAAAACTATCTCTCTTAAATAACGTCACCCACGCACTGAGATCTAGCCTAGTTGCGTTATGCAGTTGGTGAAAAACAGAACTGAATAAATTTTTCGCGACCGCAGGACCAACATGCCATCGTTGCAACAATACATTGAAGGCCAATTTTACAAATGACTGCAAATCCATTTGAAAGGTTTTTCGTTTCTCTTTTGGTCTTCTTTTGCTTTTAATTGGAATTTTTTGTAACTTTTTTGAGGAAGAAACCAGTCGAAACTGCCAATTTTTATTTCGAACTGTGGTTAAATTTATGTATCGTATAAATTGACTATTTTGGTGACATGAAGTGACAATCAAGTGGTAGGCTTCTTTGTCACACTGTGTCAGAATATTGCTGCGTAACTTCCGGAGAAAAAACATATTGTGTAATATGATAGGCCAATGTACGACATAAATTTGGAATACAAAACGAATACACAAAAATAACAATTAGAATACTTTGAAAAATATGTCTGGATAACAGAAAACTGAAAAGTAAATAAATTAGATACTTCCCAATCGTAATGAATGCTATGTAACCAATTTGTATCATCTGTTCATTTGCGCAATAAAACAGTGAAGGGAAATCGCAACGTGTTGAAACGTCTGACTGATACAGTATTTTTAAGGTGAAGCAGAAGCATTCGTTTGGAGGAAATTGTAAAATCGATTTTCTCAGCGGTGCAACATCCAATTCCAAAAAAAACTGTCGATGATATCCTTACTCTGGACACGTTCTTAAGTATTATGCAAATTAGAAAGGTTTCTTACAGTTATTTCGACAAAAAAACCTAAATATGTGAAAACGTAAAGTCGAGATTCTCAGCGCTGCCAAATCCAATTTCGAAAACAATCTTCAACTTTGTCCTT
The DNA here is from genome assembly GCA_963942545.1 of Oxycera nigricornis. Taxonomy (NCBI): domain Eukaryota; kingdom Metazoa; phylum Arthropoda; class Insecta; order Diptera; family Stratiomyidae; genus Oxycera; species Oxycera nigricornis. Next base: position 43,613,447 of record OZ012661.1, on the reverse strand, counting down.
CCTGTCGACATGTCTTTAAGGAGCATACAAATTAGAAAGGTCCTTTACGGTTACTTCGACGAAAAAAATCCTTGAATGTGTGCAAACTTGAAGTGCAAAAGTAAAAATATCTAATTCCGGAAAAAATTATCGATGGTATCCTTCCTCTTGACATGTACTTAAGGATTCAAAATAGAAAGCTCCATTACAGTGATTTCAACAAAAAACCCTTAAACATGTCCAAACTTTCGGTTTTTTTTCAGCAATGCCAAATTCAATTCGGAAAAATGTTCGAGGATATCCTTCCTCTCGACATGTTCTGAGGATTATACAAATTATAAAGGTAATTCACAGTTATTTCGACGCCACAACAATTGAGTATGTGCAAACTGAAAGTCCATTTTCCAAGCGCTGCAAAATCCAATTCCGGCAAAAATTGTCGATGATATCCTTTCTTTCGACATGAGCTTAAGGATCATACAAACTCGAAAGGTCTTTCACAGTTATTTCGACGATAAAAACCCTTAAAGGTGTGGAAACTTAAAGTCGACTTTCTCAGCACTGCAAAATCCAATTCCAAATTTTTTTTTAAAGATATACTTCCTCTTGACACGTCCGTAAGGATTATACAAATTGGAAATTTCCTCCACAGTTATTTAGACGAAAATACTCATAAATATGTCCAAACCTTAAATAGATTTTCCCAGTGCTGCAAAATAAAATTCGGAAAAAAAATTTCAATAATGTCCTTCTTCTCAACATCTCCTTAAGGATCATACACATGAGAAAGGTCTTTTCCAAATGTTCCAACGGAAAACCCTTCAGTATGTACAAACTTAAAATCGATTTTGTCAGCGCTGCAAAATCAAATTATTATAGAATACGTTTATTGAGTGCATCTCTCTCTAGCATTTTCCACTGCAAATGTAGCATTTTTAGATTGGTTGAACATCGTTCAAAACAATCTCTTTTCCTGAACAGCTAACGTAGTTAAGAATTGGATGAATGTGGACATAGAAGAAACTTCATTTATTGCTGAGATGGTTGACAAATCACTGAACATAAGTATGTGAGAGCAATTAACGAAGATTTTTAAGGCGAAGAACAATAAACGGGATTAAGCCAGATTTGCAAGATGTAATTACTAATCGTACAGCTGCACTGTAGTTCAGAACATATAGTAAAACTCAATATCGGTTATAAATCAATTGTTCAATGTTAAGACAATGTTGCAGTAATGCTCGTGAATTCGCGGTTTTTTAACTTTATTTGGAGGAAAACATGAATCACATATAGTGAGAAATCTAGTATTGTCTAAAGCAGGTTAAGTGATTACGGAGGTTCAAGTGTAACATTCATACAATCACTCCTGTTTGTAAATGTGGTTTGGCCCCGTTTACCTCCAGTTTCTAAAACGCGTTTATACTCTCATTCTCGTATAATAAACGTTATACATGAACACAGAAATGAAATACCTACAGTTTTTGAAATAGTTTTAAAGGAGAACGAGAATGACAATTCTTCGACTTTTGCCGTAATTTAATCAATAAAATCTACTGAATAAAATTTTAATATAAAAAATATGGTTTTCTAAAAGTTTTTCAGACTAATGTATTATATATTGATACCCAAAGTAAAGTCGTAGATATTACATACAAGCCAAAAAATTATTGAATTTAAAAATTGGCTTAAAATTGTTATTTCTCAGAAAATTGATGTCTTCTCTCAGCAACCACAGCAGAATATCAGCCAACCTGAAAAAATTAAAAACATTGTATTCCTTGAAACATATTCTAAAAAAATCCGCTAACATAATTTTGTTTTTGGGCGAATTTGTGACTTATAAACAATTTAATTTTTAGAATTGCTATTACTACTTCAAAAGAACTTTTGATTAGACAATGTCAAAAAACAAGTATAAAGTTATTTATTTGTTAAATGAACTGAAAAAAGCGAATGTTAGTATAATTCTGGATTATTTTCAAAGAGGACCTAATGTCACCTTTGAGTTCAGGCAAATATGCATTTTTTCAAAATTATTAACAATTCCAGTTACAATAGTAGCTGACGAAGGAATATTTTCAACATGAAAGCACCCTCATACATTTTTAAGAAATGTAACTTAACGCCAAACATGATCAAACGCTTGAACAACATCTATCGAAAATGCAACGATCAACGTAAGCATTTTCCACAAGTGCATCTTCTTAGGAGGAATCAAACACAACAATCAACTTCTATGAAAAATGCAACGATCAACGTAAGCACTTTCCACAAGTGCATCTTCATAGGAATTACGCTAGCCACGGATGGCTTCGCCAGACGCTGCATCAGCAGTATTTTTTAATATAAGAAGCTAAGATGTAGAATGTAAGTTCTTCTTGTTTTTTAATTCAAATTGTAAAGACGCAAGGGGCTTGTTCCGTAATAAACGTAAATTTTAAAAGAGAAAAAAGGTGTTGTAAATTAACTGGCGCCCGAGCAGGGACCGTGATCCACGATACTTTTTGTGTGTTTGATCCTCGAAGTCACCTTCAAAGGAAAAAAAGAAGTATGGTCAGGAAGGCCCTCCAGTAGCCAGCAGAAAGAGCAAAAAGGAGTTATTGCCAACTCCACCGAAGCGGAGCGGTCCAGAAAAAGTGACAAACCCTGCCACTAAAAGCAGTAAGATCCAAACAGGAGTAAAATCCAAACAGGAAGCACATCAACACATTTTCTCGAAAAACGACCACCAAGAGTAACATCGCAGGATTAGTAGTTCTGTAAGTTAAGTATTTTGAGAAAAAAGTTTAAATATCAATTTATCTCAAATACAATAATTAACAAAGCTTATATTAACAGCTTTTTTATAGAAAGAGTAAATAAAATAAAAAAAATAAAATAAAATAAAAGAACCCATACATTAGCTTTGCTTTCAAATATTCTTTAATATTATTACCATATTTTTTTTTGCTATTATATTATTATCATATATTCATATCATATTGTGTGTATTGTGTTTATTGTGCTTAGTGTAAAAACAAGTGTACTGTGTACATATCATATTGTGTGTATTGTGTTCATTGTGCTTAGTGTAAAAACAAGTGTACTGTGAAATCCTCACGACGACGTTTGAGTGTACTTCATACAATTTTAAATTAAATATCTGGTGACCTTTCAAAACGACAAACCCCAATAACCTGCTTCGTCTTCCCGTACTACGCGCAGAAGCCGCGGAAGGCATCAGAAATGAGGAAAAAGCCATTCCTAATAACGAAAATCTAAGAATCTATATAGCTCATGTTGTTTCCGAAACCCTGCAAAGTCAAGGCCGACAATTCTTTACAAATTTCACGAATCCCGCCGCGGACATAAGTAACGAAACCGATGTGCCAATTAATGTTGAAAATGACAGGAAATTGTCTGATATGGATAAGATTCCTGATGTAGTAAAAAGTCTGCGGACATTTTCAGGGGACCCAGCGAATACAACTCATGGAGAAAAGGCGTAGAACGGCTGAAAGGAACCCCTAACTATTATGGGATTCTCTCTGTAATCCGTAATAAAGCCGTTGGGCCGGCTGATATTGTCCTGGAGTCATACAACACTCCACTAAATTGGCCCAAAATCTCAAAATGTTCAACTTTGCATTACACCGACAAGCGCGATTTGGGTACCCTTGAGTACCAACTAACTACGCTTGTGCAAGGTGATGAATCTATAAATGAATTTTACCAAAGTGTTTATCGGCATCAATCCCTTATTCTTAACAAATTGTCTGCCATGGATCTCAATCAAGACTCACTAAGCAGTTTAACAGCGTGTTATCGGGAAAAGGCTCTAGACACTTTTCTTAGAGGCCTCAGAGGTGATTTGCCACAATTATTAAGCATTCGCGAACCGGTGGATCTTTCACAGGCCTTGTCTCCATGCCTCAAATTAGAGAATGTTATTTATCGCACACAACATGCGAACAATTCCATCAGGAAAAATTATTTACACACCGCACAGGTAGCTCCTCCTTTGCCACCAAAGAAGGACAATTTAAGATTTCAGAGCAATAATGGGAACTATAATAGGTTTATTCACAAACATATTTTTCATCCTGAACTTTTGCACAATCCTCTAGTCCCTCAAAAGCCGCAATTCGATAGACAATTCCAATACCAAAATCCAAACCCTAAATATAACCAACTACCTCGCAAGCCAAGGGTATACGAACCAATGGACGTAGACCATTCACTTAATTCACATGCGATCAACTACCAAAATCGGAACCCAATGAGGAGACCCATGTTTCCTAGCAGAAGGCCCCAGCAGTTGACATCAGCCCAATTAAATGGCCCAAACAAACAACAAAGGCTATTTGCTATGCAGTCAGGATGACCATCTACAGAGAAAGAAATATCCCTGGAGGAATACATTGACGCGATGGACTTAAATGAAACTGAGGAAACCGACACTGTTAATTTTTTTAGATTTGTGAGCTCTTCGCTTCCATATTTTGAATACAAGGTGAGGAGCGGACAAAACTTGAAATTTTTAATTGATACAGGGTCAAATAAAAATTATATTCAACACAAACTAATTTTTAATCCAATAACTAATGAAAAACCCTTTACAGTGAACTCTGTTGGTGGTGCTGTTAACATAACGCACCACGCATTTGTAAGTCTCTTTGGGCCACACACAGAGAAATTAAAATTCTTTATTCTTCCTAAGTTAGAATTTTTTGCCGGTATTATTGGTAATGTTACTTTGAAAAATTTACAGGCTATCATCGACACGAATAAGGATTACATGACAATAAAAACAACCCTTAACATTCCTTTAACAGCTTTCCCAAAATATCAATCATATCAACATTCGCACGAAGCATATGACTTTCTCCCAAAAAAATCAGTTGAAAACTATTTTGAAAAATTGTCACAATGTACTCCCCGATCCTAATCTAAAACATACCTTCGCAACAACGGTTAAAGAAGAAATTCGTACGACTACGAGCGATCCTGTATATTCAAAATCGTATCCATATCCTCAAGCTCTTAAAAGTGTAGTCGAAGACGAAATTCAAAAGCTTTTAAGCAACGGAATTATCAGACCGTCAAGATCTCCTTATAATGCCCCTGTTTGGGTGGTTCCCAAAAAGGAAGATGCATCTGGACAAAAAAAGTTCAGACTTGTTTTTGATTACAGAAAATTAAAGTTTACTACCATCGCAGATTCATACCCAATCCCAGAAATAAATGAGGTTTTTTCTAATCTGGGTAACAACAAATTCTTTTCGATTATTGATCTTAAAAGTGGATTCCATCAAATAACTCTTAGTCAATGTGATATCGAAAAGACAGCGTTTTCCATAAACAATGGAAAATATGAATTTGTTCGATTACCGTTTGGACTAAAAAATGGTCCGCCCATTTTTCAGCGTGCCTTAGATGATATCCTTAGAGAACACATCGGCACAAGATGCTACATTTATATTGATGACATAATTATATTCGGCCAAAGTGAGGAAGAACATTTCAGAAACCTTGAAATTGCCCTCAAAACCCTAGAAACAGCTAATATGAAAATAAATGTCGAAAAATGTAAATTCTTAAAAGAAGAAGTTGAACTTTTAGGCTTTAAAATAAGTACTAAAGGGATTAAAAGTAATCCAAAGAAAGTAGAAACCATTGTCCCTTTCCCGCCTCCGAGGACGCTCAAACAACTCAGATCGTTTCTTGGTATGTCAGGCTATAACAGGCGCTTTATCAAAGACTACACTCGAATCGCCAAACCCTTGACATCCCTTTTAAGGGGGGAAGATGTACGCGTGTCCAAAAATCTGTCTAAAAATAAAGCTATTTTTCTTGGAAAAGAAGCACTCGACGCATTCAAAAAGTTAAAAAATTCTTTAGCATCCAAAGAAGTGGTTCCAGCACACACTGATCTCTCAAAACCCTTAGAGCTAACCACTGATGCTTCTAATTTTGCTATTGGTGCTGTTTTGGTACAAGAAGATAGACCAATTTCCTTCCTATCGCGAACACTTACCAAAACAGAAGAAAACTACGCGACCAACGAAAAGGAGATGTTGGCCATAATATGGGCATTCAGCTCGTTGAGAAATTACCTGTACGGTTCTTATAAGGTGATAATTTATACAGATCACCAGCCCTTAACTTATGCGCTTAGCTATAAAAATACGAACTCCAAAATGAAGCGCTGGAAAGCAATTTTGGAGGAATATAATCACGAATTGAAGTTCAAACCAGGCAAAGCCAACATTGTCGCAGACTCACTTTCAAGGCCATCGAATTCATCAGCAGTCAATTCAATGACACCCACTGAACAAAGTGCGGACACTTCATCCCATGATCTCAAAGCCATAGTAGAATCTCCGATTAACGTTTTTCGGAATCAAATCATTCTCAAAAAAGGGAACAAAAATAGTTATCAAGTTGAAAATCCTTTCCAGTACTATATAAGGCATACATTCATTCAAGAATCCTACACGGCACAACAGGTCATTCAAATTCTAAAAAGATATTTAAGTCCAACAGCAATTAATGGACTTTGCACAGACGAATCCACATTGAGCATAATCCAATCAGTCTATCCAAATCACTTTAAAAACTATAAAGTAAGATTCACGCGAAAAATTGTAGAAGATGTTCCTAATGAATTTGAACAGGAAAAAGGGAAGAACCAACAAGTTCTTTTGACCAGTTTTTCGAAAAAGCAGTAATAGAGTATAATCACTCAATTCACTCCGTCACTGGCAGAAAACCGGTAGACTTATTCTTTGGACGTTTTAGTAGCGCCACCTCGGAAGACATCGAAAACATTCGTAGGAAAAATATTGAAAACCTTAAGGCTAAGCAAGATAAAGACTTGCATTTTCACAGCAAAACCAGATAACCTACAAGAAATTATGAGATAGGAGCGTAAAGGCTCTAAACTCACACCTCGATATCAACAACAAAAAGTAAAAGAAAATAATCATACGACCGTACTAACAGAATCCGGAAAAATTATCCATAAAGATAAAATTCGTAATTGATTCTTTCAGGTTGATACTTAAAATGGTACAAACAAAAGTGAAAATCCTCGATTTTACGAACTTCCAAGTGGTGACCCATCATTTAGGCCAGACACGAATTCAAAACGGAAATTTTTTATTAATCCATAAAATCGATTTATACCAGTACGAAAAATTCATAATAGAAAACGGAGAATATTTTAAATCTATCAGTTGTACAGTATCATCCACTCGCGCGATATTCGGCACATGAGTTAAGCCAAATTGAAAATCTCCTCCATAATTTGAAACCACGAAAAATGAAAAGGTCACTAGATTTTATAGGAAGGTAACCCCGATCATGAGGATTTCACTACTATTAAGGAAACTGACGATGTATTTTAAATGTTATTAACAAAACCAATTAAGAAAAATAAATGTGTAAACGAAAAATAATAAAATAACGTAATGCACTATTTGAGATAATTGATGAATGTAAAAGCTTTAATTTCTTTTCAATTTGTAAAGAAAAAGATTTGTTAGATCCTTACACATCCTGTATACCAAATCTGTTGAACAGCCTAGAAGCGAATTGCAACATTATCAATAATGAAAGTATCGCGACCATCGACAACATCTCTCCTGGCATTTTACTCCTCAACAATTTCCACGACGACCTAACAACAGAAGATTCCTTTCAACAAACGCCGAACAACCAGCATCTCAATCACCAGCAGGATCAAGTAACTTGGATGATCCAGCTGCTAACTATACGTCAATACTAAGGCTCAATAGCAGCTCATATCTTTGACGATTGAGGACCATCGTCTTAAAGGGGGGAAGACTTAACGCCAAACATGATCAAACGCTTGAACCACATCTATGGAAAATGCAACGATCAACGTAAGCATTTTCTACAAGTGCATCTTCTTAGGAGGAATCAAATACTATAATCAACCTCTCTGGAAAATGCAACGATCAACATAAGCATTTTCCACAAATGCATCTTCTTAGAAGGAATCAAACACAACAATCAACTTCTATGAAAAATGCAACGATCAACGTAAGCACTTTCCACAAGTGCATCTTCATAGGAATTACGCTCGCCACGGATGGCTTCGCCAGACGCTGCATCAGCAGTATTTTTTAATATAAGAAGCTAAGATGTAGAATGTAAGTTCGTCTTGTTTTTTAATTCAAATTGTAAAGACGCAAGACGCTTGTTCCGTAATAAACGTAAATTTTAAAAGAGAAAAAAGGTGTTGTAAATTAGCTTATACTATCCTTCCTTGCTTTGATTTCTGTTAATTTATTCATACAATTGCGAAGAGAAAATGATTTTGAAATAATACTGTTAAAAAAATTTTGTTCACATAAAGGCGCAACAACTAAAACCATAAATCTTCAAGTTAATTGCATTTTGGGCTGGCGGGCAGATTTTTTTTGAATGTGTGTCCAGTTCAAAAGTGAACTTGACTTGAAGTTTCTGGAGTCGCAGCTTCAATAGTCTAAACATGATGTTGATAAAAATGAAAAAGGGGCGACGCCTATATCGCGTAAACCATGGCTCTAAATAGAAAGTTTTATGTGGCAAACTTATGTAAAATTGAATTTGCCGGCACTTGTGCATATACTGCTTTGACATGGTATTTATAAGAAAAAAGTAACACGCAAAATCTGACACAAAGAGGGGGAACATCTTTCAAGCACTACAACATGTTTGTTTTCCCGTTTACTGCCAAATGCATTCAGAGTTTACTTAAAGACAACTTTGTTATATTACCTATTTTTCACTACATCTCATTGAGTAGAGTCTAGAGATGTGTTTTTTACTTGTGATTCCCCAATAATCACAATAAACAGTGAATACATTATTGAAGCTTTTGTCATTAAGAGGGACATAATGTGAATCATTCAAATCAATCTAGTTATTTTCTTCAGGCATTTCTTGAGAAAGATACTATGCACTTTTCGCTTTTAGTGTTTGATAATCACTATTCAAGCTTTTTTCATTTAATAAATGGGTAGCAAAGTCTTTATTCAAGTAAGTTTCACCACAGTACTGCAAATAAACTGCTGAGTGGTTAAGCCCTGTCTTTCGACAACAGCAGGCTGAACGTTGAACTTGGTAATGCACCTAAATAGTGGGCAATCGAAAAGAATCGTTGTGTGATGGGAAGCGAAGGTAGATTCAATTTATCCTCTGTCATTGATGTTGTGAATTGTTTGTAGCGAAGAGAATCAATAGATTCATCAAATTTATGATCCCCGTAGAGAACGATTAAAAAACGCTCACTAATAGTAGCGGCGTATAACGGAGTCCACATTTTCATGTTGAAATTTTCTTCCTAACGTTATCAAATGCTAGATTTTGCCTAACCTGTAAGAGACAAAGATAGTATCACAGCCCAAAAGGCATTGTGGGCTGAATGGTTATAGTGGCAGCCCCATTTATCCAAAGGCGGCTCGCTTAGGTCATTATAGGCTCATTGTGATACCACACAAAATAAGGGCGGCACTAGAACCTGCGGAATGACGACAAACATCCAGATTCTCGTATTAAGCCGGCTATGCAGCCAATGTCTAAATAAGTTACCTCCATGAAGTTGTCCAGGAAGGGCAAGGCCCAGGTTTGCATGTGCTTATTGGACAGTGCTGGGCATTCGCACATAAAGTGTTGGATTATTTCTGGCGCATCCTCTGATCTGCACCTTCGGCAGAAATCATTGTAAGGGATACCCAATCATTCTGCGTGTCTACCGATCACACAGTGTCCCGTCAGTACGAAAATGACGGAACACAGGGTTTCACGGCTTGTGTTGAGGAGCTGCTTGGTGCGTTTAGAGCACAGTGCATGGCAAGCTTGCATAGTTTTGTTACAGGTTTTTTGAGCAGCCAGGCTCTTTTCGCAGCCTCCACGTATTATAATAATAATAATAATAATAATAATAATAATAATGATAATAACAATGATAAAAGCCTTTGTTTGCTGACCGAATACAGTACAGTTCTAACATATTTGGGGTACTATGAGTTTTAAAATTTAAATAGTCTTTATGGGTAAAATATGTACATTGGTATTCTTCAGCAACCAGTTTATTGGTCAGGTTGTCCTTTGACAAAGGCCTTCCCTTGTTTCTTCCACTCGTTTCTGTCACGAACCATTCTTTTCCATCCTTTTGGTAGCTCATATTTCCATCTTTTAATTTGGTGTTGTTTTTGTCTTTTCTCATTCTTAGAGTACCATTCCATTACATCTTTCGTCCATTTTTCTTTGTTTGTTCTCAAGATCTGCCCAGTCCAGTTCCATTTGATTTTTTTGATTTTTGTAGAATGTCGTTAACTTTTGTATAATGTCGTTTATTTTTGGAATTTTCCATCTATCCTTAAGCTTTACGTTTAGCATGCTACGTTACATACTGCGTTCACAGACTGTCAGTTTCTGGTTGTTTTTGTTCGTAGCCGGCTAAGTCTGACACCCGTAAGTTAGACATGGGAGTATACATGTGTTGTACAGTTTGCATTTAATTCATATTGGTACTGTATCATTCCTAACAATTTCTTTTAAAGACCAGTATCGTTTCCAAGTGCTACTTATTTTTCTCTCAATTTCTTTCGAATATTGGTCTTTTAATGATGTAAGTTGTCCTAAATAAACGTATTCATCAACATATTCGATTAACTCCTGTCCTATTTCTATGTTCTCTTTAGTTGCATTTGTCATTACTTTTGCTTAGTTGGATTCATCGATAGTCCTGCTTTTTTTACTTTGCTTATCTAGTTGCTGTAATATAATTTGTAGTATGCCTGGTTTCTCTTGCGAAAATCACAATGTCGTCAGCGAATCTTAGGTGGTTTAAGTTTAATCCACTTATATTTATTCCCAAATCTTGCCAGTGTATGTCGCGGATATATTTTCTAACACTGCTGTGAAAAGTTTTGGGGAAATTGTATCTCCCTGCCTGACGCCTCTCTGGATTTTAAACTCTTCTCCTTGCTGTTCGAGTTGGACCTTAATAGCGTTGACACACTGACCCATCATCAGTACGAAAACCATCATCAGCACAAAAAACCCCATCATAATGACAATGAGATAAGCACGAAAAAAGACCATACTTATCTCGATAAGTACGAAAAACTGCCATCTATGTTTGGGTAGAATAATGAAAAACCATCTGCCGTGAATAGAATTTGACATTATTTATATCAGCTTCGAACCAAATCTGACGTGCCATCGCGGACAGTTACCGTTTGTCATCAAAACGACACCAACGACCGAATGATAATGACAGCCAGGGTTGCCAGGTTAACCTGCACGGTCTACCGTACAACACTCCCGAAATTTACCGTACATAGAGCAAAATAACCGTACTCCTACATATCGACATAATTACATATAAAATTACTTAAAATATTATTAGAACAGTTATGAGGTGTACGAAAATTAGAGACGCGAATAATAAAAACAAAAACCTATAATAAAACAATTAATTTAATCAAATAATATAAAATAACTCTAATAAACAATTGGTGCTCTCCCTGTTAAACATGAGTAAGAAAATAATAATTTAAGATAATAAACAAGTATTTATACTTTATATACTATACCATATAACATCACAATCATAATCTTAATCACAATTAGTACGTAAGTAGTATTGAAAAACATGTAAACAAAAGCAAAAACGATAGTATGTTAGAGGTGTTCAAGGAGGTCTTTGAATTCTACTTCGTTTTCCTCCTCATCTTGATTTAATTAAATAATATTAAAGAACTTTAATAAACAATCGGTGCTCTTCCTGTTAAACAAGACGTTAGAACATAATCATTTAAAACAATAACCACAATCAGTACGTAAAAATTAGTTCGTAAATTCTACTTCGCTTTCTTCCTCCTCTGTTTCAGTAGAACTCTTTGAATGATAAAGTGATTTGGAAGTCATCCTTGATATCATTTCCTCTGTTATTGGAAAGGCATCACATTCTCCACCAAGAGAAGCACACTGAGAGGTCAGCAATAATCCATTAATAGTGTCTGTTGCCAGCTTGTTTCGATTTTTGGTTTTCATCAAGTTGATTTTAGAAAATACTCTTTCACAACTTTCGCTGGCATGTGGTAAACTTAGGACTTGTATGGCGAACGTGGCAACATCAGCAAAATCACTTATACCATTAATATCAAATGAGTTTCTCATGGTGATCCAGACTTTTTCTGGTGGATCCGAAGGCTGAAGTTCAGAAAAGTTAGTTAACGCTATGCGCCTCCACTGATCATCTATGTTCTGCAACCTGTCATGTTCATCAGGCGAAATTATGCGAGGAACAATTTGGGCCAAGGAAACAAGGGATGGGCACCGGTTAGAAGCCTTTGATAGAACTTCCCTTGATTGTAGAACTGACATTTTCGCGTATGGAGAGTCAAGACCAAAGTCGAAGCGTTTTTGTAGTTCTGTACATGCTGTAACAATGAAATTTCGGCACCGAGTGCGCACCTCGGGCTCCAATCCTTTATGCTGTGCAATGTTTGATTTGGAAAACTCCTGCATAACTTTTACACCTAAGTATACATTGCTGAGTGCAACTAACTGGGCAGGATTAGACGGTTCAAGTACGGGTTTTATTTTCTCTAAGTCCTGTCCCAGCACATATGTATTTTCCATGTAGCAAGACAAGAGTTCTGTGAAGGTGGAAGATAAAGTTGAGTGCACTGTCGTAATCAGTGATTTTTCGCTTTGGAAAATTTGGTTAAGGTGGACAAATTTTGGGAGGCACCACTCAAGAAAAAAGTAATAAATTTTTACTTGAGGATCGTTCATAGCCTCAACTATTAAATCAAGAGTGGTTGTTTTGTCCGCAATCTTAGGATTTGAAGAACGAGCATCCAATTGGTGATGAATAAAAAATAACTTTAGTGGCTCCCATTGCTCCAAAATTCTTTTTACCACTTCTAACAATGACAGCCATCGGGTTTGAGCAGGCTTTAGAATTTTGTGAGGATCAACGTTACAAAAATTTTGAAATTCTATAAGCTGGGCTTGTCTTTTAGAGCTATTTTTGAAATACCCATATATCTGGCGGGCAAAATCCTCTGGCTTCTTTGGCAACATTTTGCACGCTTCACTAGCCACCAGATGGAGGCTATGGCACACACAACCCTGAATGGTGACCCCAGGGAGGAGCGTTCTTAATCGAGAAGCTACAGAGTTGTGGATGCCCATCATTGTGCTGCAGTTATCAGCGGCGAAACCAATCATGTTGTTTATAGGGACCTCAGAATCAGTGAACGTTTTTATTAGCGCATTGAACAGACGTTCAGCTGTCGCTCCCTCATTGGCTGCCTCAGAATCATTCGAGGAAAAAACTTGAACAATTTTCCAAAAATAATCTGCGACCATTCCTTTTTCTTGATTTAACAGCCTGACACAAACCGCTAAACTTTTAATGCTCCCGATATCAGTCGACTCGTCGATGATTACACTAAATTTGTCATTTTTTAACAATTTGGCGAGTTCATCCCCGTGCGCCTTCCCCAGTACATTTTTTACAATAGAGGTAGCTTTCGTTCGACCAAGCACCACAGCCTGCGCAATTTTTGAGTCAGGGTAAATACCTTTGTCCCTTTTTATAAGGTGGTCGACACACCTTAATGACTGGTTGTGCTCAGCTAGATAGGCGCATGTTCTTATCTCTGCGACTTTAACCTGACGGGCCATAGGATTGGGAGGCTGGTTTAAATTCAGGCAGTCCGACAACTTCTGCTGCTTTGATCCATGTCCTAGGAAAGAGAAAGATCAAATTATTTGTTTAAATTTAAATCAAATTTAATATGCATCACCTAATTGGGCAGAAAGTTTCTTATGTTTCTCCGTCTCCCTGTGCCTCCGTATTACAGTCAATTCGTTTCCACATAAGTTGCATCGTGCCTTCAAATTAGTTCCTTTAACTGGAACTAGCCATCCCTTAAAATTGGGATCGCTCTCCCACGCTGCTCGATATCTTTGGTTCCTATGTTTTTGTTTGATATTGGAATCACCACGCCTTTTTTTTATTTTCTCTGGTGTCCTTGCCCTTCTATCTTCATCAGAGGATGACATGTTTACTTCTTCCTAGATTTTATAAATCTATTTTTCTTGAAAACAATATTTTTTTGTGAAAAAACAGTAAACTAAATTTATTTTCTACATCACTTCAACAGTCAGTTACTTCCACTTAATATTTTCAATATTTGTAGGAGTATTAAATAAAAAATAAACAAAAAAACTATTGGCAGATAGATACCTTATGAGAACCCTAAACCCAATAATAATTGACAGAAACAGTTATATTTTTTATCTAATCTTCTACATGAGTACCTACATCACAATATTTTGATCAAACATTCATCTACGACGTAATGGTTATAAATTTTTGTAATATATCTTGGAAATAACATAAAAAATGGACTTACTTGTCGGGTTTTTGAAAGTAAGCAGGTCGTTAGTCGTCCGCAGAGTCAATCAATTCGAAGAAAGCAAATGAGCCAAACCAAAACAGACCAAGTGAGAACGAGAACCGAGCAAGATGCTGGTCATTCTCATGTGTAAGTTAGCCAGTGTTGTCGACAATAAAATAAAAGTTAGGAAACAAAAAAATTACCAACAGGATAAGTAATTTTAGTAAAGTTTGATATTTATTGTAATTACCGTACGTTTAGCGATTACCGTACATGTCATTACCGTACATGGACAGAGGTCGAAACTACCGTACGCCCCCACCATTACCGTACGACTTGGCCACCCTGATGACAGCACCAATGACGAAAACATGTGTGTCACCCCGTCATTTGCAGTTTCGTGCTGATGATGGTTTTCGTACTGATGATGGGTCAGTGTGTCAACGCTATAATTGTGGAGTTGCTATAAATTTCTTTTATGATATTGATAGATTTACTTTCTATTCCTTGGTTTTTTAGTGTTTTTCAGAAATAATTGTGAGATTAATAGATTAATAGTTCAGACTATATGTTTATGAATTATTTTCTGTTGATTACTTGATCGCTTTGACTTTAGTGGAGCTGATTGTACTTGTAACTTACTTCGAAAGTTGGTTGGTTGGTTGGTTGGTTGTAGTGGCAGCCCCCTTTGTCAAAAGGCGGCTCACTTAGGCCAAGATAGGCCCATTGTGATACCACAACGAAAGTTGGTCCTGAAGGAAATATTTTTGAGTGTCGTTTTAAAGGAAGTTGGGTTCGCTATGTTTTTAATTTTGCTCGGTAGTGTATTGTAAAAGTTAGCTGCTTTGTTGAAGGGGTCTTCTTTAAGCCGATCGGTTCTACCAGATGCGATAGCTATATTATTCATTATTCTCATTCTGTAAGTGTTTTTTCCCACAATTCTATCTAATTTCACAGCGGTGTAATCATTACGGTGTAAATTCATGTGTATGAATTTAGCTTTTTCCATGAAAATCATGCCTTGCAAATTCAATTCTTGGGCTATTCTGAAAACTTCACTCGTTGGAGCTGACATAGGGAGATTGTAAATGGTCTTAAACGTCTTAGTTACTAGTCTAGAGATGATCATGGGGTTACCTTTAGAGGTGTGGCTCCAATTCAAGATCCCGTAGGAAATTTTGGAAAGGAAGTGCGCATACATTATTTGGGTTTTTTTCTTTGGAATGAAGTAGAAGTGTCGTAGAAGACCATTAAAGACAGCCAGTTTTTTCCCTGGATCATTTGTGTGTGAAGTCCGTGTTAAAATTTGTTATTGGTTTGGATATAACGGTTAGGGTATCTATTATCTTTTAGTATCTCATTCGGAATTTTGCCGTCTCCAGTTTTTTTCCGGTTTCCTGCGTTTTGATAACTCTTATTACTTATGTTTCTAGTATGCATGGTATGAAGAAGAACATGAGTATCCTTTTATTATTCTGCCACTATTATTTTGTCTGTCGCTGTGTATAGACTTTTGTAGAATTCTGTCACTACTTTAGCTATCGATAATCGTTTTGTTGTGACTGTTTCGTTTTTCTTTGTACTCTTGAATTTCATGTTCTTTGTACTCTTGAATTTCATGTCAGGTATCCATTATGTGTATACTTTTAGTTGTTTTATCCCCTTTTTGATTCCATCTGTTTTTCGATATGTTGTCTCAATACATTCAGTCTCTCTATCTCTCTGTGGATTCGTATTGATGTTTGGATTTGTTTGCCTATGTGTATTATATTTTTTAGATTATCTTTTCATTTTTTTGCATTATTTTCCTTTCATTCGTTCATTGTATCGTTTCTTCTCCTAATTTACTTTTATTTTCATTTTCAATACGCAATCAGTGTTCTACCAGATGCGATAGCTATATTATTCATTATTCTCATTCTGTTAGCGTTTTTTACCTCAATTCTATCTAATTTCACAGCAGTGTACTCATTACGGTGTAAATTCTTATGTATTAATTTAGCTCTTTCCATGGAAATCATGCCTTGCAAATTCAATTCTTGGGCTGTTTTGAAAACTTCGCTCGTTGGAGTTGACATAGGGAAATTGTAAATGGTCTTATACGCCTTGGCTACTAATCTGGAGATGATCATGGGGTTACCTTTAAAAATTGGGCTCCAATTCAAGATGCTGTAACAAATTTTGGAAAGGAGATGCGCATACATAGTTTGGATTTTCTTTTCTTTGGAAAGAAGTAGAAGCGACGTAGAAGACCAATGAAGACAGCCAGTTTTTTCCTTAGATCATTTATGTGTGGAGTCCATGTTAGTTTCTCCTCTATTAGTAGTCCTAGATATTTTATTTGTTCTAGTCACTGGAGGCTTGTGTCATTGATTTTTATGTGTGGTTGTATGTCAGTCTTGTTCTTTTGTTTGAAAATAATACATTTTGTCTTCCGCGCGTTTATTGACAATCTGCTTTGTAGAAGCCAATACCAATACTTGTCCAGGTCAGTATTTACTTTTTTATTCAATTCCGAGACTAGTTTTACCTGAGTATACGAGCACAGTGTCATCTGCGTACATAACCACTTTTGCACCAAGGTCTGCTTTTTTTATGGAGTTGTAATAAAGTAGAAAAAGCGTTGGTCCTAGGATCGAGCTCTGTGGAACACCTATGCTAAATTCAGCAGTTTTACTTTTGACACCTCCAATTAGTGTATTTTGAAATCTATCCGTCAAGTAACTGCGTGTAAATTTATTTGCATTTCCAACAATTTCATATTCACCGAGCCAGTTGATCAAAGTTTCATGTGTAACTGTGTCGAAGGCTTTCTTTAAGTCCACGAAAACTGCTGCAATGTTGTGACCCATATCCAAGTATTCATTTACAAATCTAATAAGGGGAGAGCGGGGCTGAAAATGTCGATTTTAACAAATCCTTAGATAAATCGAATAAAGCGAAAGTTACGGTTAATAGATCTTGTTTATCTTTGGTAGAATTTAATCTGCATTTTAAATTTATACCCAGTTTTTGTGCTTTTTGAAATGTTTTGTATTGAGAATAATTTTTTAAACAGCTGTCGTAAGGCACTACTGACCCCAAGCTGACGCAAGTTGTGCCGGAGACGAGGTCGGTTGTGCCGTTCATAATTTTCGGCATTTTGCTCTGAACTGTATTGATGAGACTCTTGTTGCTGATAACCTGATGGACCTGGCTCATTTCCACAGTCTACATTGATTGATTGCTGAGCACCGGAAGAACACGTTTCATTTTTACAGTCAACACTGCGCCAGCGTAGCTGAGGACCAGGCTGAATTATTGACCGACAAGACACAACACAGTGAACCGTATATTTTGACCCATTGAGATCTTCGGATGTCCTTGCTTTAAGGACCAGTAAATTATTGATATTTTGTAAATATTGCTTATCCGGCATGGGGCGATCGATGATGAAAGTCGGTGCAAGGTCTTCCTCTGTAAAATCAGTCGCATCATAGGGCCAAATACTAATCTTTTGAAACGCGTTGGAAATATTCGTGGGTGTAAAGCGTATTGTACTATGCCTGGTATCTCGTAAATTGAAATAGTCCAATAAGTCCACTCTTTATTTTCTTCACATACCGTTGTGTGACAAATTTCTAATTCACGTGCAATGTTTTTAATTTGCGCCCGTCCTTAATAACCGCATCAGCAACCATTTGTAGAAGATCCCGGAAAGTAGTAACGCTTTGTGTTTTCCTCTTGTATGTTCTCATTCTATCAAACAAAAGAATATAGGGTCTAAAAGGCTAGTCGGGGGTTAGTTGTGCCGCGGCACAATTGACCCCAATTGAAAGACACTTTTTACCCCGTTTCAAATACATTTACTTTTTATCATATGCTAAAAAAACATTCTGTCCAAAGCGTTACAATTTCATCGAATAATATTTCGGGATAAATTACAAACAGATTAGTAAGACTACTATATCCGTAATACCAAAAATGCTTACTTGAGACCAAAAACTATGCACGAAAAAATATTAACTCACTTAATGCTGAAGGAACACTGCACACACTGCCACTAGGTCCGCGCCTCTGACGCAACTCAAATAGCCGCCGCACATGTGCTAGAATACCAGAGTGCCGGACATAATACGAATATATTGTTATCTCTTTTTGTTTTTCCGATATTTGCATCGGAACAACTTACCCCCGGCACTTTCAGCCCCGCTCTCCCCTACATCAGGAATGGCATCTGTTGTTCCTTGGCCCACCTGGAATCCGTACTGGTTTCTATCCAAGATTTCGTTTTGCAATAAGAATTCTTTGATTCGAGAATCTACAATTTTTGCGAGAATTTTACTTAAGAAATTCAAGAGTGAGATTGTTCTGTAATTGTTTGGGTCAGTTTCATCACCCCCTTTAAAAATCTTTATAATTGCAGAGATTTTTAAGTATTCCAGGAATTTTCTCTGACTAATACATTTATTTATTAATTTCGCGAGAGTATCAGCAATATTTTCTTTGATTAATTTGAGGTCATCAACGGTGATACCATCAGGACCTGGTGCAGTATGGTTTCGTAGAGAATTAATAGTTTCAATTATTTTTTTTTATTGGTGCTTCTCAAATGAAAAGAAGAGATTGGGGATATGTTTCGAGATGATGATGTTCGTATCGTAGGTAATTTCGTTACTATTACATGACCTATTTTAGAGAAATGATGATTAAGGCAGTGAGCGATTTCTTTCGGTTCACTGATCATCTTGTTCGAGAAAGATAGTTTTTCGATATTGTGTGTCTTACTTTTTTCGCCCTTCCTAAGAACACCGTCAACTAGATTCCAAAACTGGCTATGGTTTTTTGAGCTTTGCTTAAGCTTTATGGTGCGATATAGTTGCTTCTTTTATTATTTTGTTTCATTCGTTTTTGACTATTTTATATTGTTTTTGTTTTGTAGGACTGTAAGGATCCTTGATTAGCAGTTTATATGCTTTATGTTTTTTCTTTGAGGCAGTAATAACTTTTTCATTAATCCACGTTACATTCCTTGTCCTGATGGATTTACTAAACGAGACAGAATTTTTAGCTTCCTGTATTATCCCGGTTAATTCCTGGAAACTTTCTGGGGTTTTCTTTTTAAGTAGCTGGTTAGTTGTCTCAATGAATTTATCTTTTCTGAAGTAAGTTATATATTTCAAACTTAGTTTCACTTCGGTCATTGTATGGGTTTTAATTGTTAAACGTATTAGTCTATGGTCTAACTGTGGCCAGTCTTCAAAAATTTAGTTGGTGCTGCGTTTAATCGTCTGGCTGTTTGTAGTTATATGGACTAAGATTGTACCTGAGATTAACCTCTTCGGTGTTTTTGTATTTAATACTTCAGAATTATTGGCAGTAAGAGTATCCATGTATGTTCGGTATTGTGTATCATCGTCTAGTAGATTAATTTTGGTATCTGCTACTGTTATAAGTGATTTGTGCGTAGAGTATAAGTCATCTTTATGTTCAATGAATGTAGAAAAAGTCTCCGAAGGTTTGTAAAAGGTTCCTAATTTAGAGTTTGTTTGTCTGTTTGTATCTCGATTATTATTGTCGAAAAATTTATGTTTTTATATTTTACTTTATATTGCAGACCATTTTTAACATAAATTGCGTTTCCACCGCCTCTGTTATCATTTCTGCAGCACAAAACAGCTTTGTATCCATTAATTTGGTAGTAATCAATCTCTGAATCGTATAGCCATATTTTGCAGCATAGGATGACATCAACTGCATTGTGATCCTTCACGTAAATTTCAATATCTTCTATTTTTTGACGCAAGTTTCGAAGATTTGCATATAGTATGTTAAGTGTACTACTCATCTTAGACCTTGTTGTAATTTATATTTCTCCTTGATAATGTAAGTCAACCTTATGTATTCTGGGCATTCAGTGGAATCGGCTCTATGGCATACGTTTAGCACTTTGCCGGTTTTTAAGCAATTTGCACATTTTCGGGTGTTGAAATTGCAGTCCTCTGTTTTATGTTCACCTGCGCATTTCGCGCAAGTTGCTTTTCCCTCACATTTGGTAGTTTTATGGTTGAATTTTTGACACTTATAGCATCTTGTGACATTGCGATCTTCTGTCACAAAGCAAGTGCCAAAGTCGATGTTTATATATTGATTTATCAATATTTGGAACATCGGATCGTTAACCTCAAGGATTGCTATCCATTTCCCACTTTTAATTTGCCGTGTGTGCACAATATCCAACTCTGCCTCTTTTTCCACGGAGCTGTTTAAGTTTCGTATCTCTTCAAATAATTCTTCTGATGTATTTTTCCGATGTAATCCTTTAATAACCATCCTTGGGGACAGTTCAGCTGTAATTTCAATTTGCTAAGTTTTTTTCATATTCCTTTTGATCTCTTGGATCAAAGTTTCCGTATTTTTTGGACAGTCTCTTTTAATGAGGATTTCATCATTTTTTAACGGCTTCGCCAAGTTAATTGGTATTTATATTTTAGAAGGTTTCATATGGATGCCTTCCAACGTCTGTTGCGTTGTTTGATCCTTATTCGGACGTAAAATTATTCCTTTTTGCCCTTGCTGGTGTTTGGCCGCTTCTTCCTTTTTAGATTTTAGTACCGCAGCGTATGAATATTGTTCATTATTAAACGTTATGCTGCTTTCGCCCATTTTCCCCATATAACTCCTTCAGCGTTTCGTTTTGTGTTTTAAGCACGGTCAAAATTTCGTTATCTTTCTTTTCTTTTTTGTTTAATTCTTGAAAGCTGTTCTGCGGTTTTTTAATTGCCCATATTACTTCCCATTCAAAGCCTTTATTGAAATCCCCATTGCATGTAACACAAAACACTTGCATTTGTTACCGAGTTTTTCAAAACACTCGTAATCCTCCTCGGTATATTTTAGACATTTAAAATGAAACCACTTTGCAGTGCCATTTACATTGGAGCACTTTTTTTTCCTTCCCAATATCGTTACGACAGATGCCGCATTTACTCTTTTCGGGTGGCATTATGATTTTTCATAAATCCTACCTCCCAGAAGTTTTTTTCACACACTGTGCTTGGCGAAATAAACCTTTAATTTCTGATCTCAATACGGATTCTGCGAAAGATGTAAAATACAAAAACGTTGTGCAACGTTCTCTAACACAATAGAAAATAGCCGTCGCAGTAAACATTGAAAATATTTTTCACTAAAAACAAATGAAATTTAGAAGTAAAATCTTTAAAAAAACTTATCGTTGACCGTATTCTTCAATTCTCCAGAGGACAAGGGTCTTCTTTCCATGATCCAGCCATGCTAGAGATGACGGACTTGAAACCGTGGGGAAGCAGGGAATCGGAGGAGTGAGGTTTTCTTTCTCTGACGTTGGTCCATCCCTCTGGAATATTTATTTATTAAGTTATTTATTTATTTACCGATTCATCTTACAGACTAATCCAATAACAAGATGAAAATGAATAGTAATAAATATGGCTAATTTAACAAACAATGTTTAAGCTTATGCTTGAGAGTAAAAAGTGTGTGGGGAAATGAACCAAGCTGCAGAACGTTATGGTTTCTGGGAATGCGTAACATCGGAGAGTGAAAGAAAGTTTCCGTTCTAGCAAACGGTATGACAAATAAATCATCACATCTAGTAGAGCGTTCTGAAGAACGGTATTCTAAGCAGTCGCAGAGGCTAGAATATATTAGACGGTGGTGAAGTCGAAAGAGGAAACATTCATCTAGGAAGAGTCTACGTGATTTCAGGGTAGGAAGATGAAGCAGGGACAATCGCTCTACATAGGGTTTGTATGGAAAATGAAATTTAAATAGAAGGAAACGAGTAAGATTACGCTGCACAGATTCAAGCATAAAGTCTAGGTATTGATGACGTGGAGACAAACTCAACAATACTCAAGGATGGAACGGACGATGCTAGTGTGAAGCCAAATGCAAGATGAGATGTCAGTAAACGTATTCGAATGCCTAAGTACAAACCCAACGACACGAAAAGCACGCAAGGAGATTGACTCAATGTGAGCATCAAATTTAAGCCTAGGATCAAAAATTACTCCCGAGTCACTAAATTGGACAACTGTGGAGAGCGGAATATTTTGTATGGCATAAGTGTGAGTAACTGTACTAGGTTTCAACGAGAAAGACATTTTGTGACACTTTCTTATATTGAACGAGAGACAATTACATTGACACCAAGTATTTAGAGCATCTAAATCCAATTGAAAGGCATAACAGTCCTCCTGAGAGCGGATGGCTCTGAAAACTTTTAGGTCATCGGCATATGGTAGGCAATGGGACTTAATAACGGAGGGAAGGTCATAAATATAAAGAAGGAAAAGAAGGGGACCTAGAACTGAGCCTTGCGGAACTCCGGAGGCAGGATGGAATGGAGTTGAGAACGCACCGCAGACACCAACTCGGCAAAAGCGGTTGCTAGAATATGATGAAAGCCAAGAAAGCACAGGACCATGAAGACTATAGTGTGCTAGCCTTTTGTGCAGTCTAGAGTGATTGACGGTATCAAAGGCAAGAGATTTAGAGCTTTCAATCAAATCGCTGAGTACTTGAACTGCTGTCTCGTAAGGAGCTCTCTCGGGAGCCAATCTAATGGCATAAACAATGCCTTTGTTGGGGTAGTGCGTATAGCTCCGGTAATTGCAATAGCTGGAGTCCTCCTGACCCTGTTAACCAGGTTTGCGTTTGATGTTTTTGCCATCGCTGGCCACCAAATAACCACGTCATACAGAAGGATTGGTTCCACTTTCAGTGTATAGAGCCATGATACAGTTTCGGGTTTCAGTCCCCACCTTTTCTCAATGGCTGTAGCAGTCGATTGTGCATGCCGCTTTACGTGCTCTTTCTGCTTTGTTCGCTTTCCACGCGAGTTTGGAGTCCAGAATAAGACCTAAATATTTGACCTGATGAGACGGATTGGGGCTTGTCTCATCAAGTTTGAGTGGTACAAATCGTTGAATCTTGTATCTTCTCGTAAAGAGCACAAGTTCCGCTTTCTGCGGATTTATCTTCAGAGCGCACTCTCTGTTCCACTTGATAAGAATACCTAGGGCAAAATTCAGTCTTTCAGAATAGGGATTAATAAATTTGTCAGATATTGCTATTGTAACATCGTCGGCATAGGCTACGACTTTACAGCCCGTTGTTTTTATTTTTGACAGGAGGTTGTCCACCACTAAGTTCCATAGTAGGGGTGATAGCACCCCACCTTGTGGGGTGCCTCTGCACGTCCGCCTTCTTAGGATGATGTCTCCTAGTTTGGAGTCAATGCTTCTGCTGTTAAGTAGCTGTACGATCAACCTAATCAGATTATCATCTACATCTTCGAGTGCCTTCTCAATAGTCTTGTGGCTGACGTTGTTTAATGCACCTTCCATGTCTAGAAAAACTGCCTGCGTATATTCTTTGACGCTTAGCGATTTTTCGATGTAGCTGGTGAGCTAGTGAATAGCTGTTTCAACCAATCTCCCTTTTTTGTATGCGAGTTATGTTTTTTTCCACTTTGAAATAATAAAATAAAAAAAAACACTATTTTATTATTTCGAGAACACTTTTTATTAACTTCAATTTAATGTAAAAGCACTTTTTACTAATTTTAATTTAATGTAAAACACTTTTTATTTACCGCGAACAATCTTCTTCACTCTAGCATAAAACTGAGACTCGCTTATACTGCAATACGATATCTTATTTATGGGCTGCTGTTGTTTAGATTAAAATGATCTTATTTGCAACTACTAAAAGTGATTTTATGTCTGTGTCAATTCATTGTCCACAGCTCATTCAAACTTTGACATTATTTATGTTTGAGGTACTTAGATTTGCGAAATCCATTAAATCATATTGATTTCGTTTCAATCAATCCAATTCTGTCATCACCGAGCATAATGGGTTTGATTGTTTATATCAAATGGAATTGGAATAACAGATGAGTCATATCAACATGAATAATTACATGACTCATAAACTTTGTGGAAGGAATGGTAAAAGAGATGTACGTGGTTTAGGAATAGGGGAGAAAGATGTTGTGATGTCAGAATCGGTTACAGGTGTAGTATTTGATATTACAGGTGTAATATCTGAGATTACATGTGTAACTTCTCCCTCCTTATGATCAATGTTGTCCTCAACAATTGTTTTATTGATATTTATTTTGAAAGAATTAACATTATTTTTGCAATAAAAATGTAGTGCAAATGAGCAGGAAATGAGTATAATTATAAGCAAAAGAATGGAGCTCGTAGTGAGTATATTTTTGTGATGTTCGAATTTAATTTCTTCAATTTTATCCAAGTTTTTAAAGTTTGCAAGTTGCAGATCTTCGAGGCTAATAGTGTAATTATATTCTGATATATTTTAAACAGGTTCTAAAATCAATATCTGTTGAAATTGTTTTAAATCGTTCGTGTAGAGTTTTCCATGTATGTACAGTTTACAATTACTAAATCTAATTACATAATTTTCATGTAGTGGATACAATTTTTCATTACAATTTTGATTAAGTTTTTCACTTACATTTACTGCTAGTAATAGACCTTTTTCAATTTCTTCTACATTGCTATATGGTTTTAGTTTTATAATACATTTGATTGTTTTACAAAGTAATTGCTTATTTAATGATTTAGTGCGTTTTTCCGTTTCAAAATAGTTACCATGATATAGTACTACTTCTGATATATTTATATCCAGTGATTCTGATTTATTGTTAGGAATTTTTCTAACATAATAAGAAAGTAATGGTGGCGATAACTTCGGTATATTGACAATAAAGATAATTGTTCCATCATTAGTTAATACATTTAATGTGATCTCTTTAAGCTCATCAATGGATAATTTGTGTGATTCAATTTCGCTATGTGTCAAAATTTATCTAGTCATAGTACCTGTTTTAGCTGAGTTTACGTTATCGATAATTTTCTCTAGTTCATCTTTAATAAGATCAAGACTATGAGTTAATTGCATGTTAATCAAAATTTGATTTATGTGTTTAGTGGTATTGTTTGTGTCGCCCATAAGCAGTTTAAATAGCTTATTTGTTTGGTTTATGTTGTGTACAATAGTGTCCAGATTATTTTTAAAAGCATTGTTGATTTGGGTTTGTTTATTGTAGGAGTCAAAGATGTTATTATTATTTGTATCAATCAGTTTTAAGTGTTCCGTAATTTGTTCTAAATCATCATTGTCCATTAGTCCAAAAAGAAATTTAAAGACTTTTCCGATGGGATCAATTAGTCCACGTTTGTGACGATTGATTTTAAGTGGGTTTAATGGAATATTTCGATTTGTAAAGTAATCGAAATGAAGTAGTTTTAACTCTCCTTTAATTGTTTTTATAGCATCGATAATGTAGGGATTAGGAGTAATTTTTCGAGTAATTAGTTCCAATGCTGATTCATATTGTTTGAGGTCTGTTTTATGGTAAATTCGTCGGTAATCTTGAATTATGCGGATGGGATCTTTTATGATTATGATTGTACCAGACTCGGTGTTTATGTTTTCGATGGTTATTTCAGCGAAAACGGTTCCAATGGTCATAAATACGGTGGCAAGCAAAATGAGTTTGGAAATTTTGTAGCGTGGTGAATGTATCTCTAAAATTAAATTGTTTCAAGCTTTAGGGAAAAATTTCGTTTGAAGTATTTCAAGAATGATTTTGTTTCTGAAGAATGGTACGTGTTGTTGTGCAAAATTTAAGGTTAGTTCACTTGCTACGTATTCTGCTGTAACACAGGTAAATACTCCACAGTCAGTAGAATTTGTTTGTTGAGGGCTGTTGTCTACGTTGTGCTTTTCGAAATTTACATTCAATGGCTGCTGTTTTTTGTCTAAGGATTCAAGTTCCATGTAATTGACTAATGCATTTAAAATTTAATTGTTTGGGTTTCCCAAAGAGTCGAAATATTGTATGATATTATTTTTGGAATTGATGACTGCTAAGCACCAATGATTTTTATTCACATGAACAGGAATGAGTATTATGTCGAAAGAAAATATGTCAATTTTTCTATTCCATCGACGGACCGAATTATAACCTGATTTTAAAAGGCATGACGTGAAGAATGTGTTAAAGGAATGGACTTTTGGTAGCAGAGGATTTGTGATACTGCGTTCTGAAATTAAATTGAAATAAAAGTTTATTACTTGATCGTTGATCCATTGGTCTGTCTTTAGCGTACTGATATCATCTTTAGTTATGTTAATACCGAATTTGGAGATAAATGTTTGATTTTTCGGCGGTCCTTGTTCTAGGGCCTGATGGATTATAGTATTTATTGATTCGTTTTATACGTGAAGGGTGAATTTTATTATTATGTTTATTTTTCTTATCTTGGATTATATTGTTATCAGAAGTTTTGAGTATTTTTTGCTTGAGGTATTTTGGTTGTTCTTTATGACGTTTGTTAACAGGATTTTTGATAAAAACATGGTTGTGAGGTATGTTTTGAGGGTCTTCGCGGTTACGATTATGTTTTGTCAACCAATTTTGTTTTTTCGTAAGAAGTTGTTGGTGAACATGTTGTTTGCGATGTAAGCCTTGTTGTATTTCTAAGGGTCTGTACCCTGAGGTTGAGTGTATCGTATTGTTGTAATATTCAGTAGCTTTAAGCACTTTTTCTGAAATACTTAGTTCAGGATTTGTTAATGTTAGGATTCTAATGTGTTCATTTAAAAAACCATGGCATCTGCTCATATCTGAGTTACCTGTGTGAGACTGTGGTGATGAGAAATGATATTTAATATTTTCAATACGAAGGTAATCTCGAACATTTACAACATTAAATTCGTTATCGGAAACGATTTTTTGCGGCTTCTCCAAGTTTGCGTTTCGTTCTCGGATTAAATTTATAAACGTAATTGAATTTTTATCGGTTGTTTCCTTTGTGTATAAATGTTTTGAAAATTTGTCAATTGTTGTAAAGAATTGACGTTTACAAATATAGAAGATATCAATATGTATGAATTCGTTTATGTCACTCGGAGTTTCGGTGAGCTTAAATTTTAGTTTTACGGGATGGCGATCATACTTTGCCAAATTACATGTTTCGCAATTATTGATGTACTTTGTTATAAGTACGAACAGATTTTTAAAATAATATTTATTTTTTAGTTCACGATAGTTTTCAAGTATTCCTCGATGGTTACCTTTTTATGGACTTGTTGAATTATTTTGAAACATTGACTTTCATTTGTAATATCTATAGCATTATATGAACATTTGATTAATGAAATATTATTGTTATTAGAATATAAACTAATGATTGCTAATTGTACTTTATTATATTCTGAATCGCTTAATTCACTATATATGCCAATTCTGCCTTTCTCTGGCATGTAGCGTCGCAGTATGTCACGTAATTTTGATTCGTGGCTAATATCAGTTTTTTCGATATATATTTTCCGATTTTTATGAATTTTTTTATATTCGTTATGTTTTTTCTGGACAATTATTATTTGCGTTTTATAAGTATTCACAATGCATTCCTTGAGCGGAATAAATTCGTTCTGACTTTCTTCCCCAGAGTGTATTGTTGCTACATTTGATTCGCCATCAGATATTATTGATATATTGTCTAGGTTATTGTTATCAGTATTTACGTTTATTTCATTTCTATTGACATTAATTCTACTTAAAAAGTCGGCTACTTTATTTTCCTTTAAGGTACTGTATATCAAACTTATACTCGTTGAGTTAAACTTTCCAACGCTGCAATTTACTATTCGGCTCTTTTAAGTTACTTAGCCAAATCAAAGGGCGATGATCGGTACGAATGTCGAATTTTACACCGTACAAATAGGGGCGGAAGTATTGAGTGGACCATACAATTGAAAGGAGTTCCTTCTCAATGGTCGAATAATTGCGTTCGTGTTCGTTCAGTGTACGACTCGCAAAACAGGTAAGGTGTCCTTGCTAAGAAAGAACTGCACCAATCGCTTTGTCAGATGCATCAGTAGTTAAAACAAATTTTTGTTTAAAATTCGGATAATGTAAAATTGGATAATTGGTCAACAGAGATTTTAATTTTTCGAATGCTGCAATATATTTGGGGTCGTTGACATTTATTTTATAAGTTTTTTTAAGGGCATCGGTCAATGGGGCTGCTATTTAAGCATAATTATTAATGAATTTACGGTAGTAACCGGTGATGCCAAGAAAAGATTTAATTCTTTTTGAGGTATCTGGGACTTTAAGATTGTTTATTATTTTTATTTTATCAGGATTAGGTTTGATGCCGTCGACATATACGATATGACCGAGATAGTCTGTTTGTTTTGCAAAGAATTTGCATTTGTCGACCTGTATTTTTAAGTTATACTTCCGAAGTGTCTGAAATATTATCCTTATGTTTGCTTTCATTTCCTGGAGCAAAGTAGAGAAAATCAGGATTTCGTCTAGGTAGACAACACATATTCTATTTATATGTTCGTGTAGAACCTCGATCATCATTCTTTGAAACGTAGCAGGTGCGTTTTTCAGTCCGAAGGGCATTCTGTTGAACTCAAAATGTTCTTGTGGAGTTGAAAAGGCTGTTTTGTAACGATCGGATTCCAGAATCTCGATTTGGTGGAATCCTTTCGCCAAATCTTAAGTCGTAAAATACTGCGCTTTTCCTAATTTGTCAAATATACTTTCTATATTTGGTATAGGAAACTTATCGTCAATCGTTTCATTGTTTAATTTCCGACAATCGATGACTATGCGCCATTTGGTTCTATCAGAGTTATCTAATTTCTTTGGGACTACCCAGATAGGGGCGTTATAGGGTGAAATTGAAGGTCGGATAATTTTCTGTTTGAGCATTTCGTTTATTTGGGTATTAACTTCCTGTTCGTGAATTTGTGGAAAACGGTAATTTTTTTGAATATAGTGGTTTATTGTTGCTAATTATTATTTCGTGCTTTATTTTTGTTGTACAGGTCAGGTTTGTTCCTTCTTTGTACAATATATCCTCATATGCCCTGAGGGTTTTATTCAAAGCACAAGATCCCTCACTATTTAAATTTTCGAACAACTTATTTACTGAATTATTTTGATTTTGCCTTAATTCAGATTGAACATTAATTTCAACAGGGACTGCATAGTTAAAGTAACATTTTCGATTGTTCAATTCAAGATATCCTTCTCCCATGTGTAACATTGCATTCAATGGGTATAATATGTTTTGACTGATTATTGCTTTAAATTGTTTATCTCGGAAGTCCATAACTTTCCACAAGATTTGATATGTTTCAGGTAGTTCAAATTCCTTGGGCATACCACTTTTTACTTTATGAGTTACACAGCATGTACCGGAGAGGCCAAATATTGGAAGGGAAGTATTTAATTGAATTTTCGGAGAACTTTTCAGGCAATTTACATCAATACTTGAAGTGGACGCTCCTGTATCTATCAGTACAGGGATAACTTCGCTATTGATGGTTAGATTAATTATTGGAAGAGGGTTTCCGAGGCTGCTATTTGAAAATTTACGTCCATTGGTTCAATGTTTGGATTTTGCATTGGTTCAGCACGATTATTTGGTCTGTTGTAATTGTTATTGTTATTGGAGCGATAATTATTATAGTTTTGACGGTAGTTATTTGGATGATGGTTATTATTGCGACGATAATTGTTATGGTGGTAATCCTGATTTGAGCTGCTCCGTGGTGGATTACTATTTGAATTGAAATTACGCGGATTGTTATTATTTGAATTATTTCGCGGCTGATAGTGTTTGTAGTTATGGTTACGGCGATACGAACTTCTCCCACAATCAAATTGTTGGCAATTAGTATTCTGTTGAATTTCACACAACAGGTTATATGCTTGATGAAGGGTCACACAATTACGAGTTTCGATAAGAAATGTTTTGTACTCTGGTAAGAGAGATTTAAATTTATTTAGCACTAAACTCTCATTACGTACTGGATTAAATTCGTCGTGTAATGCTCGATTAGGGTCTTGTAAATATTTAGTGTTTAAACGATTTAACAAGCTATTTAGCCTAAGATACATATCACTTATATTTCTAATGCTGGAACTTACCGAATGAATTCGATTGACAATTGTGCTGTACGTTTCGTTTACGCCAAATGTTGATATCAGCAAGGATTTCACATTCTGCCAGTTCGAAATTGAAATCTTTTAGACTGCATTTCGAGCAGGGCCTTGACGTTTGTTGATGATGAGTCTAAAGATGTATGTTTGTTGGTCCCCAGGTTGTGATAAGTTCAAAATTATATGGGCTTCATCTATCCATATGTTGAGAGTATACTCTGCGTTGTTACCGTTGTATACAGGTAGACGGCGAGCTTCCTTTAGGAGTTCCTCGAAGGATAGTTGAAGTTGCTGCGGACGGTCGCCTTCCATAACTAAGAATTTTTGGTTAGTGTTTGAAAGACTATTATTTGTTCTATTCTAGGCTGCTAACGATTTTCTCGTCAGTTACGTGTTTTTTGAAGTGCCTGACCCTTTTTAACGGATCCAATGCACTTTTGTTTTATTGTAATCAAGTACGGTTTCGAAGTTTCACTTCGCATACCATGTACAAATAAATTTACGTAGTGGTATCGCGTACTTGATAAAACAATATATATATTTTTTCGAAGGTTCGGTTGTCTTAGTAGGATTCTCCCTCCTTAAGACGGATGACTGCGCCAGTTATGTTTTTTCCACTTTGAGACAATAAAATAAAAAAAAACACTATTTTATTATTTCGACAACACTTTTTATTAACTTCAATTTAATGTAAAAGCACTTTTTACTAATTTTAATTTAATGTAAAACACTTTTTATTTGCCGCGAACAATCTTCTTCACTCTAGCATAAAACTGAGACTCGCTTATACTGCAATACGGTATTTTATTTATGGGCTGCTGTTGTTTAGATTAAAATGATCTTATTTGCAACTACTAAAAGTGATTTGATGTCTGTGTCAATTCGTTGTCCACAGCTCATTCAAACTTTGACATTATTTATGTTTGAGGTACTTAGATTTGCGAAATCAATTAAATCATAATGATTTCGTTTCAATCAATCCAATTCTGTCATCACCGAGCATAATGGGTTTGATTGTTTATATCAAATGGAATTGGAATAATAGATGAGTCATATCAACATGAATAATTACATGACTCATAAACTTTGTGGAAGGAATGGTAAAAGAGATGTACGTGGTTTAGGAATAGGGGAGAAAGATGTTGTGATGTCAGAATCGGTTACAGGTGTAGTATTTGATATTACAGGTGTAATATCTGAGATTACATATGTAACTTGCGTGCTGCGGATTAGAGAGTGTTTGCAGAATAGCTCCCAAATGAATCTCCACCGACCGTTCCAGAGATTTCAGCAGAAAAGGGGTGAGGCAGAGAAGTCTGCAGTCCTTAAATGAGGAGTGTGATGTCTTCATACCCAAATGAAGACTATTTCAGCTTCTTTCCACCGCTGGGAAGTATAAGTCATCTGTAGACATGTTTTAAAGATGGCTTTTAGCCCTGCTTGATCTCAATAGGTGAGATGTTGTCCATTCCAGAGGATTTAAAGGGTTAAAATGAACTGCATTCCAAGCGTGGGAGCCTGTCGTCTACTGGCACAGCAATTGACAGGCAGTTCGGAGGCGTATGTGGATCAGCTTTGTCAGGCACATGCTCACTATCCGGGAAGTGCGTGTCCATGAGAATAGCTAGCGTCTCACAGCTGGATTTGATGCAGGTCCCATTTGCGTCTTTGATAGACCCAAAAATAAGGGGGAACTCGTGATAGGTTTTCGCAGACGACTGACATCCTTGGAGTGTTCTATTTCTGCACAGAAACTTCTCCACAAAATACCTTTTGCTTTTCTGATGGAGCATTTAAACTCCTTCAGTTTGAGTTTATAGGAAGGCCAGTCATTGGCTTATTTAGCTCGATTGAAGGACTTCCTTCACTCTTTCCGCAGCTCCGCAAAGTCACTATTCCACCACGGGGGCTTGTACTTCCCTCTAGGCTTCGTTGGACTACATGCAGACCTTGCTGCTTCATTGAAGGTAGATGTAAGGGTCCCAACGGCTTCCTCCAGGCAACCTATGTCTTCAATCTTCGGCAGTCCACCTCCTAGTGCAGACTCGAATACTGCTTGGTACTTGACCCAATCTATCCTCCTTTTGTTAATGAAGGTTAGATTTTTGGGAGGGTCAAAAGCCACATCGAACATTGTATATAAATGATCGGAAAACGAGCACTCCTTTGATACATGCCATCGTTTGATAGCATGTTGGAAGTGCTCGTTCGTTACAGTGATATCCAGAACTTCCATACGGTTTGCCGTAATGAAAGTGGGATCCTCACCTTTGTTTACTAGGGCTAAGTTATGCGTTATAATAAATTCAAAGAGTGACTCACCCCTTTTGCTCGTATCGGTGTTCCGCCAAATGCGGTGATGGGCATTGGCGTCCGCGCCGATAGCTAGCTGGATGCCCCGTGCAGTGGTTTCTGTGACGATCCTCTGCAGGTTGATGGAAGGTGGCAAAACATCATCGTGTGCCATATAGCTGGAAACAGCCCAAAGGGGTTCGAACTGCCTTTCCACTGCTATGGCAATAGTGCCCTGGTCGCTGAAATTGTAAAAGGTTAGAAACTTCAAGCCTTCCTTGATTACTATGTGAACTTTCGGTTTAACTGCTGTGTAGAGGGATATTCTTGTGTATCCTTTCATATTGAGCCCGCAAACCTGGTTGCCTACAACACAAGGTTCCTGGACCAGTATCAGCGATTCTTCTTTTTGGACCAGGTGGAGGTGCAGTGTGGCGGATGCCGCTTCAGAGTGATGGAGGTCTATCTGTAGAAACTTCAGCATCAAGACACTCTGTTTTGTCCACCTACTTGTCAGATAAAGACGTCTCCTCCTCTTGAACCAGTTCGATGGACTGGATAAGATCCCCACTAAACTCCGTAGTTGAGGTAGTACTTCTTCCGTCGTCGGAGAGAAGATCTGATTCAGAGAGGTCCACGGCCGGGTCTACTGTTACTTCCACAGTCACCTTACTCTCACTCTCATTACTCGGTTCCCGTACTGCCTTCCCAGTATGGTCCTAGCGATATACTCGCAAGGTGATAGCCGAGAAACCGTAGCTTATCACCCCACCCTTCGACACCAATGGAGTTAGCGACTCCTCGTTGAGGATTATGAGGGCCTCTCGATGTCCGTTGCTGGGCCCATATTACTTCCCATTCAAAGCCTTTATTGAAATCCTCATTGCATGTAACACAAAACACTTGCATTTGTTACCGAGTTTTTCAAAACACTCGTAATCCTCCTCGGTATATTTTAGACATTTAAAATGCAACCACTTTGCAGTGCCATTCACATTGGAGCACTTTTTCTTCCTTCCCAATATCGTTACGACAGATGCCACATTTACTTTTTTCGGGTGGCATTATGATTTTTCATAAATCCTACCTCCCAGAAGTTTTTTTCACAAACTGTGCTTGGCGAAATAAACCTTTAATTTCTGATCTCAATACGGATTCTGCGAAAGATGTAAAATACAAAAACTTTGTGCAACGTTCTCTAACACAATAGAAAATAGCCGTCGCAGTAACCATTGAAAATATTTTTCTCTAAAAACAAATGAAATTTAGAAGTAAAATCTAAAAATACTTATAGTTGACCGTATTCTTCAATCCTCCAGAGGACAAGGGTCTTCTATTCTATTCTATTGAAGGGGAGATGATGAAGATCGATAGGAACATAAGGACATTCATTTCAGGGTAACAAGTTGAGGAGGTTGATTAATTAAAGTAAGGTCTAATAAACGACCATTTATATTAAATATTGAATTGTATTGGAGTAAAGAAAAGTGAGAAAGAAATGAAGAAAAGAGAATGGAGAGTGCATTTGAGGAATTAGTATTAGAAGATGGGCTACACGGCCACTAGGAGAGTGGTTGAGGGAGCAGATGAAGGTTGAGACTTCATCAAAAAAAATTTCAAAAACAGATAAATGGGAGTTACAAGGGATGTAGACAGAGCCAACTAATATATGCGAATGCGATGAAGTTGACACCTTCACGAAGATACTTTCAACGGGAGGGGAAGGATTAAATTGCAGGTAAGGAGAAGACTGGAGAGACTTGTTAATAGCAACTAGAACGCCACCATCATCAGATTTAGCCGAACGAGAACGGTCACGATCACGACGGTAGAAAATATGTTCAGTAGAAAGTTCAGCGTTAGCAATTGAGCTATTTAACCAAGTCTCTGTAAGGCATATGATATTGTGACCCGAGAGAAAAGCAGAAGTTTTGAAATCCTCAAGCTTGGATCTTAGCCCACGAACATTTTGATATTAAATATTAAGACTAGGAAGAGATCTAACGTTGGTTATAGTTGCCGGTGAGTTCATAGAGTTTGTCACTGTTCCATGCCGTATGATCCTTAGGCTACTACAGTGTTGGGGCTGTGCGGAGGCATTGAGCGAAGAAGAATTACTTACTGCAGTGTACGATGCGAACGAGTATGATGAAAATCCCGAGATCGTTGGGACGAGAAAGGTTTAATCAACGTTCCTGGTGGCCAAAAATCAGTCCTTACTAATTGTTTCAGCTCGGGTGGAGCGGTGATCTTGAACGATGCAACAATCTTGTTGGGAATATTGTCCTTTGTTAGCTTCCTACAATTTAAAAATGCAGGAACATATCCAAGCTTAGAGGAAATGAACGCTTCGATGTCGTCCTTAGATGTAGGATATGCCAGTCGCGAAATAAAAATTTGCAGAGGAGGAGCAACGACTCGCAACCCAGGACAGGCAGATGTAGCAGGAACAGCGGGAATGCTCAGCATCTCCAGTAAGTTGAGAGTAGGAGTAGTTGTTGAGTCACTATCTGCACCATTGGTTTCAGCTAGAGCAACGACTCGCAACCCAGGACCGGCAAATGTAGCAGGAACAGCGGGAATGCTCAGCATCTCCGGTAAGTTGAGAGTAGGAGGAGTTGTTGTGTCACTATCTGCACCATGGGTTTCAGCTGGAGCAGACTGCTGTATTACAGGCACTGATGGAGTTCGTGGTGGAATTATTGTTGCTGATGACATCCCGGAAATAACATCGAGTCGCTGGTTTAAAGTTACTAGAGATGTGGAATGCTGGTTCAATATGCGCATAACATCGCATAGCGACGTGTTTTTACAGGTATCGCAACGATACATAATGTTTTTAGGGTGCTTTGCCTGAATTTCAATAAAAGTTGACACGATATTGATGCATTTAGCATAAAATGAATTCCCACAGTACCCATCACAGTATATGAACTTAGAGCGAGTTGTTTCGGGAAGTTTGCATATGAAGCACGTAGGACCATATGGTGGCGAGTTGAGGGCCATGATGAAAAAGTTTAAAAATATGATAATATTAATACTATAAAGAACAAAATTGCCTACTTTTCGGCTAAAAAGAAGAAAAAAACACAGGAGTATTTCTATTTGTGGTTTAAACCGAACTTTCACTAATAAAGTTTAAAAGTAGAGATGAGCTTCAAGAGCCGTTATCCTTTGTAAAAATCTGATAGATCGATCAAAGGGCGCTTTTCACTGTAACTGAGTTGAGAAGATGAGCTTCAAGAGCCGTTATCCTTTGCAAAAGTCTGATAGTTCGAACAAAAGGCGCTCTAATGATTATAAAAGACTTAAATTCACTGTCACTAAGGTGAAAAGGGATGAGCCGACCGCGAAAAATCACACACGAGAGCCAGCGAGGACCACAGGAAGCAGTTGGATTAGCGATGTTCGGAATAAACACACGTTAATTTCAGAAATAGCAAAGTAGCGAAACAAGAACACGTCGAGTTCTGAATGCGAGACAGAAATTATAATCTAGTAGGGCGTTCTGAAGAACGGTATTCTAAGCAGTCGCAGAGGCTAGAATATATTAGACGGTGGTGAAGTCGAAAGAGGAAACATTCATCTAGGAACAGTCTACGTGATTTCAGGGTAGGAAGATGAAGCAGGGACAATCGCTCTTCATAGGATTTGTATGGAAAATGAAATTTAAATAGTAGGAAACGAGTAAATTTACGCTGCACAGATTCAAGCATAAAGTCTAGGTATTGATGACGTGGAGACCACACTTGTGAACAATACTCAAGGATGAGATGTCAGTAAACGTATTCGAATGCCTAAGTACAAACCCAACGACACGAAAAGCACGCAAGGAGATTGACTCAATGTGAGCATCAAATTTAAGCCTTGGAGCAAAAATTACTCCCGAGTCACTAAATTGGACAACTGTGGAAAGCGAAATATTTTGTATAGCATAAGTGTGAGTAATTGTACTAGGTTTCAACGAGAAAGACATTTTGTGACACTTTCTCATATTGAACGAGAGACAATTACATTGACATCTAAATCCAATTGAAAGGCATAACAGTCCTCCTGAGAGCGGATGGCTCTGAAAACTTTTAGGTCATCGGCATATGGTAGGCAATGGGACTTAATAACGAAGGGAAGGTCATTAATATAAAGAAGGAAAAGAAGGGGACCTAGAACTGAGCCTTGCGGAACTCCGGAGGCAGGATGGAATGGAGTTGAGAACGCACCGCAGACACCAACTCGGCAAAAGCGGTTGCTAGAATATGATGAAAGCCAAGAAAGCACAGGACCATGAAGACCATAGTGTGCTAGCCTTTTGTGCAGTCTAGAGTGATTGACGGTATCAAAGGCAAGAGATTTAGAGCTTTCAATCGAATCGCTGAGTACTTGAACTGCTGTCTCGTAAGGAGCTCTCTCGGGAGCCAATCTAATGGCATAAACAATGCCTTTGTTGGGGTAGTGCGTATAGCTCCGGTAATTGCAATAGCTGGAGTCCTCCTGACCCTGTTAACCAGGTTTGCGTTTGATGTTTTTGCCATCGCTGGCCACCAAATAACCACGTCATACAGAAGGATTGGTTCCACTTTCAGTGTATAGAGCCATGATACAGTTTCGGGTTTCAGTCCCCACCTTTTTTTGTAGCAGTCGATTGTGCATGCTGCTTTACGCGCTCTTTCTGCTTTGTTTGCTTTCTACGCGAGTTTGAAGTCCAGAATAAGACATAAATATTTGACCTGATGAGACGGATTGGGGCTTGTCTCATCATGTTTGAGTGGTACAAATCGTTGAATCTTGTATCTTCTCGTAAAGAGCACAAGTTCCGCTTTCTGCGGATTTATCTTCAGAGCGCACTCTCTGTTCCACTTGATAAGAATACCTAGGGCAAAATTCAGTCTTTCAGAATAGGGATTAATAAATTTGTCAGATATTGCTATTGTAACATCGTCGGCATAGGCTACGACTTTACAGCCCGTTGCTTTTATTTTTGACAGGAGGTTGTCCACCACTAAGTTCCATAGTAGGGGTGATAGCACCCCACCTTAAGAGGTGCCTCTGCACGTCCGCCTTCTTAGGATGATGTCTCCTAGTTTGGAGTCAATGCTTCTGCTGTTAAGTAGCTGTACGATCAACCTAATCAGGTTATCATCTACATCTTCGAGTGCCTTCTCAATAGTCTTCTGCCTGACGTTGTTGAATGCACCTTCCATGTCTAGAAAAACTGCCTGCGTATATTCTTTGACGCTTAGCGATTTTTCGATGTAGCTGGTGAGCTAGTGAATAGCTGTTTCAACCGATCTCCCTTTTGTGTATGCGTGCTGCGCATTAGAGAGTGGTTGCAGAGTAGCTCTCAAATGAATCTCCACTGTTCGTTCCAGAGTTTTCAACAGAAAAGGGGTGGGGCAGAGAAGTCTTCAGTCCTTAAATGAGGAGTGTGATGTCTTCATATCAAATGAAGACTATTTTAGCTTCTTTCCACCGCTGGGGAATATAAGCCATCTGTAGACATGCTTTAAAGATGGCTTTTAGCCCTGCTGGATCTCAATAGGTGAGATGTTGTCCATTCCAGAGGATCTAAAGGGTTGAAATGAGCTGATGGCCCAGCGTGGGAGCCTGTCGTCTACTGGCACAGCAATTGACAGGCAGTTCGGAGGCGTATGTGGATCAGCTTTGTCAGGCACATGCTCACTATCCGGGAAGTGCGTGTCCATGAGAATAGCTAGCGTCTCACAGCTGGATTTGATGCAGGTCCCATTTGCGTCTTTGATAGACCCAAAAATAAGGGGGAACTCGTGATAGGTTTTCGCAGACGACTGACATCCTTGGAGTGTTCTATTTCTGCACAGAAACTTCTCCACAAAATACCTTTTGCTTTTCTGATGGAGCATTTAAACTCCTTCAGTTTGAGTTTATAGGAAGGCCAGTCATTGGCTTATTTAGCTCGATTGAAGGACTTCCTTCACTCTTTCCGCAGCTCCGCAAAGTCACTATTCCACCACGGGGGCTTGTACTTCCCTCTAGGCTTCGTTGGACTACATGCAGACCTTGCTGCTTCATTGAAGGTAGATGTAAGGGTCCCAACGGCTTCCTCCAGGCAACCTATGTCTTCAATCTTCGGCAGTCCACCTCCTAGTGCAGACTCGAATACTGCTTGGTACTTGACCCAATCTATCCTCCTTTTGTTAATGAAGGTTAGATTTTTGGGAGGGTCAAAAGCCACATCGAACATTGTATATAAATGATCGGAAAACGAGCACTCCTTTGATACATGCCATCGTTTGATAGCATGTTGGAAGTGCTCGTTCGTTACAGTGATATCCAGAACTTCCATACGGTTTGCCGTAATAAAAGTGGGATCCTCACCTTTGTTTACTAGGGCTAAGTTATGCGTTATAAATTCAAAGAGTGACTCACCCCTTTTGCTCGTATCGGTGTTCCGCCAAATGCGATGGTGAGCATTGGCATCCGCCCCGATGACTAGTTGGATGCACCGTGTAGTGGATTCTTTGACGATGCTCTGCAGGTTGATGGGAGGTGGCAGAACATCATCGTGTGCCATATAGCTGGAAACAGCCCAAAGGGGTTCGAACTGCCTTTCCACTGCTATGGCAATAGTGCCCTGGTCGCTGAAATTGTACAAGGTTAGAAACTTCAAGCCTTCCTTGATTACTATGTGAACTTTCGGTTTAACTGCTGTGTAGAGGGATACTCTTGTGTATCCTTTCATATTAAGCCCGCAAACCTGGTTGCCTACAACCCAAGGTTCCTGGACCAGTATCAGCGATTCTTCTTTTTGGACCAGGTGGAGGTGCAGTGTGGCGGATGCGGCTTCAGAGTGATGGAGGTCTCTCTGTAGAAACTTCAGCATCAAGACACTCTGTTTTGTCCACCTACTCGTCAGATAAAGACGTCTCCTCCTCCTGAACCAGTTCGATGGACTGGAGAAGATCCCCACTAAACTCCGTAGTTGAGGTAGTACTTCTTCCGTCGTCGGAGAGAAGATCTGACTCAGAGAGGTCCACGGCCGGGTCTACTGTTACTTCCACAGTCACCTTACTCCCACTATCCTTACTCGGTTCCCGTGTTGCCTTCCCAGTACGGTCCTTGCGACATACTCGCAAAAAACCGTAGCTTATCACCCCACCCTTCGACACCAACGGAGCTAGCGACTCCTCGTTGAGGATTATGAGGGCCTCTCGATGTCCATTGCTGGGCTCGTTTACCTTGGCTACCTCTCTACGATA
The DNA here is from genome assembly GCA_963942545.1 of Oxycera nigricornis. Taxonomy (NCBI): domain Eukaryota; kingdom Metazoa; phylum Arthropoda; class Insecta; order Diptera; family Stratiomyidae; genus Oxycera; species Oxycera nigricornis. The sequence continues at coordinate 43,573,497 of OZ012661.1, read as the reverse complement.
TTCCATTACAATCATGGATAAAGTGTACACGTTGGATGATGTTTGGATAGCAGCTTGACTGTCAGAGAAAATATTCAGGTTTCTTATGGAAATTTTCTGGTTGCTCAACCAGTCTTATTGCCTTTTATATTCCAATATCCTCTGAATGAAAACGCTGCAGTTGTTTGGAGATCGTAAGGATAATTTCAGGCCTTGCTGTTCTGGGAAAACACCACAGCCATTTTTTCCATCCATTTTAGAATCATCAGTATAGATGTCGACCGATTCTTGCATCTCACTTGTTTCTATTGTTCAAGTCATCCCTGCATGGGAGGACTGATTCGACACAATGATGAAAGCAGAGAATCGGAGACACATGGTCTACTTCTCCCTCCGAAGTATGGTAGGGTGGCCAATATCTCACTCCTGCCAAGGATGTAATGCTTCTAATCGAATCGCAGAGCGTTTGACCTGCTGTCTCGTAAGGAGCTCAGTCAGCCAATTCAATAGCATAAATAGTGCACTCAGGGTAAGTGGTATGGATAAGACGTTTCAGATTCAACTGGTTGTAAAAAAGTTTGTGGTTAGTGGCATCCTGTCATGGAAATAAGGTGATAGTGGACCGGCTTCTGTTTGGGTTTGGTGTGGTTATAGTATTTGGTAAGCGGCTGTTGGTAAGGGTTTTGATGAAGGCCACTTGGAATGATTAGGTGTATGGGATTGAGACATTTTGCGTCATTGCGGTTTCACAGTTTTTCAATGGTTTAAAGAAAATGTATACATTTGATTCGAGAATATGTGTTTTTGATGGAGTTTGGAGTAAATACTGTTCAATATTGTTTTTTATAAATAATCAACCACAAAGATAGTTTCATCACTCTAGCGTGTAAAAGTTCTTAATATTCCACTGAAAATGGAAAAGTGTTGGTAATGACGAAAATAATGGAAAAATCATGAAGGAGTTTGTAGGATTGCGAGCGAAAATGTATTTTTTAACTGTAGAAAATGGTGATACTCTTCAAAAAGTAAAGGGTGTCAAGTAGGATGTAGTCTAGTAGGATGGTCTTAAATTACTTCATCATGGGTACAGCTTGTTTGGAAAAAAGATATTTAAAGGTAGTATGTACGTGTTTTGATGGATATATAAATAAAGTTATTTAGGTGTTGAAAATTCATTAGGGAAAATGGTATTAGCACATAAACCTAAACATTTTAATAAAAAAAATGTTATAAAACCGAAAAAATATCAACATATATACCTTTTCTTGAAGGTAGTTCACTAGCACCGGTGATTCTTAGTTAAAATGACATTACTAACAATTTAGCGTTTAAACTTGCATTACCTGATAACAATACATTGCAAATAGCATTATGCTTCCGACTAATGACTGCAAGTACAGCTTCAACAAGAACAGAAACAGCACTTCAAAACTATGGTGCAACACCAACAACAACAAATTATATATACGTCAGAACCACTAAACAAATTGTGATGCTCGATGAAGCCATAGGAAGATTACGGCAAGATTTGCTAAGAAAAGAAATGGAGATAGTTGGGATAATCTAGAGTAAAAATATTTTTTACAGACATTTTTAATTAGAATTCGGTGACGAAAAAATCTGAGTGTGATGCCAATATTCCAAACGTTCACTTAAAATCATGAGATATGAATATCATGAGTTTGAAGCCGAGAAAATTCTAAGCAATGGCGAAGGTGAATACATAAAACAACAAGAACCCAATTATAAGTCAAATATTAAAAATTTCGATTTAAAAAATATGAAGCAAACAGTGACTATGAGTATTTCTTGAACCGTGAGAAGCTTCACAATGATCTAATAATAATAAAGGATGATGAAGACGATGTTGACAACGATCTTCAAAGTTCTTTTAAGGAATATAGTCATTTTTTGATGATAACAAGCAATTAATTTTAATAGAGCACTTTGATAAATTTGTAAACAATTACACGTTTTTGAAGCCATACACTACTATTGCATTATGTCAGTTGTTTTTGGGACTCTGATGATTCAGAATGCGGACCCGATACTTGTGAATGTTACCGTGTTCATCGAAGATTGTGCGAAATTAAAAAGCTTGTTGAATTTTATATACAAATAACAATTAAATAAATTTATTTTTCAATCAAAACCACACACAAACACCAGCACCAGCAAAAAAACAATGTGATTATCATCATTGTCATCATTATTTCATATCATTTCATATTTATTCATTTTATATTTATCCAGGTATTGTGTTTCGATAAAAATTCCAGCCTTTTAACATATACATTATCTCGCCTTTTCAAAACATTTTCCACCAGATAAAGCGATGAATACTTAGCATGGAGTAATTCCAGCTCATAAAACCCTCCTTCGATTGGATTTCCTTCATAATCTTCTAATAGATATGTGACGGGGTTGTTTATTTAAATTTGATTATTTCTGAAAGTCTAGCAACGGAGACTTCCAGAATTCATACGTGGAATAATGGTTTATTTGATTTTTTATAACGTTTTTGAAATGTTTGTTATACAATTTGTCCTTTTTCTGTTTGTAAGTTTTCCAAACTGCATCCCTGCCGAAGTATGTGTTCAATTGCCCTAGAAACTATTTTACCAATCTTTGCTTTGAAAGAAACCGTCCACGCAAACTTAGAAAACGTGTGAATGATTGTAAGAAGAAAATGAAACCCTCTCATCTCATCTACATCCGCCATAAGTAATCCAAGCTTTTATTATAACACGCCGTCACTGCAACTTTTTTCTTTACCGTAAAGTGATTTCTATCGTATTGATTCGTTTAATTGCGCTTCCTTCAATTCTTCAATGATTGATATAATTTCGTTGTTATGACTATTGTGGGCGACTTGCTGTGGTCCAATAAGTAACTGAAATCTATTCACTAATTCATTCGGATCACCCCAATATATGTAGTCTTCCTGTTTGTTTGATGTTTGCATTGAACTATAATCTTTATGTTTAATGTTAGGTGTTTGTCTTGAACCTCTTCCATCTTTGTTAATTAACAGCTTCGAAATTATTATTTTTTATTTAAAGCTCCGGCTTCCATTTATTCGTCTTTCTGTCTTTGAACGTCTGTAAGCATTAGTGTGCAGAATAATATTTTTATTGTTCTCTGAATCTTCGTTGGTATATATTGTTTCCTCTGGATACTTCATAATAAGCAGTTCGTATAGACCTCGAGTTTCTATGGAAGATTTCTCATTTATAAATATGTGAATACCATCGATTACGAAATTCGTATTTCCTATTTTCCACTGCTCTCAATCATCATCATATCTATATATTCCGTAAACACTGTCGATTGTAGACGATTCATTTACATATATAGCTATGGGAATCTCTGCAAAAGGGTTCTCCTTAATGTATCTCTTAAAATGTTCCCGTCCTCCCGGAAAATAATCACATTTATGGACAGCTTTTGAATTTTAAACTGCTTTCTTCTTCATTGTCGTGACTATCTTCGATTCTTTTTCTTCATATTCAACTCGCACTGATGCAAGCTTTCCTTCAATTTCATTTTTTTGTTCTCATCTTGCAGCAAATTAGTTCTTTTAACAAATACTTTGAGAGGGTTCGTGATTGGCTTAAATGTTTCTTCTAGCTGAATCTCTGTTCCAGATTTGTTAACTTTCAGCTGTTGAAAAAAAATTCTTATCGAATTTGCTGTTTTTACAATATCACTGAGTAATTGCCTATCATGCATTGTCCTTTACGTGTTTATGGGGACATAAGCGGCAATTCATTGTCAAGTTTCGAAAGGTCTCTAAAATATTCTGAAATATTCTTTGAATAGGTTCTCATTTGATTTTGAAATGATTTAATCGATTTATGTCTTTTTCGATTTTTTTTGTAACTACCTTCATTGATTCTGCACTGAATCCGTATTGAACTGCTCACAAACCGTATTGAACAGCTATCAAGCTGCATCGAATTTGTCCTCTGAACTGTTATTGAACTGGTTTGAACTGCTGTCAACCTGCTTTAAATTAACATTGAACTGCTATCAAACTGCTTTGAACTGCTATTGAACTGCTATTGAATTACTATTGAACTGCTATTGAACTGCATTCAACTGCTATTGAACTACTTTGAACTGCTATCAAACTGCTTTAAACTGATTTTAACTGCTTGGAACCGTTATGAACTGGTATTGAACTGCTATTGAACTACCATAAACTTGTTTGAACTGCTTTGGACTTTTATGAACTGGTATTGAACTGCTATTGGAATGCTATTGAACTGGAATGTTTTGGCTTGTTTTTGAACTGCTTCAAGCTGTTAAACTGGTCGTTTAAACTGTTCTTTGAATGCCTTTAACAGATCTAATCTATTTATAAACTGCTTCGAGGTATAAAACTGATCTTCCAAACTGTTCTATGGATACTTTTAACAGATTTAATCTATGCTTCGATGATTTGCTTTTATAGTATTATGAATACATCAAATCCTTTTTTATATCGATCCTTGTCTAAGGGACTGTCTTTATCAATTACGAAGAAGCCAAATTTACCACTCCACCATTCCACACAGATTGGGCTGCCATCCGTCCGGGTTTCCCCGGATTTGTCCTAGTTTGGTACACGTCCGCGGAGCGTCCGGGCGGGGTTTAAATTGTAGTCCGGGTGCAACCCGGACTACAATAAAAGTCCGGGTTTTCGATCAGATCCCGTTCCCATAATTTATGTAAAAGCTATGGGTTAGGTATATCACCGCACGCGCTGCCGACGCTATTTTACTATGCGAGTGGCGAGCGGGGCGTGGGGCGCGCTTGACCAACGCATGGAGTGATCTGGCGAATGGCGAGCGAGTTACGGCTACACCATAGCCGTCCATACACTTATGTGTACTATGTCTTATGTCTTATAGCCACGTTATCGTAGACTAAACAAATTCTAATTTTGTCCAAAATTAAATGATAAGTGATTCAAATGCAATAGTTAACGTAGACTAAACATAATCCAATTTTCACACGTTTCGGCGTGAGAATCTTTTTCAGAATATAAATACACAATTAGAAGTAAAAATGATGAGTTCAATTTTGTAAGCACAAGCAAAAGCATCGGTTGGAATTTCAATAAATAATTTTGAATTTTGAAGAAAAAGTCGTGTTTTATTGAAGTTTTTCAAAAGGATAACATAGATCCTTTAACTAGCGCGAGTGATCTATTTAGTCGCGTAGTAAAAAGTTAGATGTGTAGATGTGTGTGAGCGGCGGCAGCTTGGCGGTAAAAGGGAGCGGACGTAATTTTTGCAAGGTAAGTTTCACATTATATTACGAAACCGAGCACATAACCACTAGAGTAGAAATATTCGATGTTTCACAAAAAGTGACAGTACAGTAGAATCTCGAAAAAGTTAACCGAAATGTCCCAAGGGTAATTAACTTTTTCGAACTATTAACTTTTCTAAGTGGTTTTCAAAAGTGCAAAAATACAATAATAAGTATAGATTTTTCGTAAATAACACGCTAAATTTATTTCAATGACTTAGTTTTCATCATTACAAAAAACAATTTGTACCGGCTGGTTTATGGTTCTCAGTCATTCTTGATCATTTTCGTGCGATATATTAATTAATTTTTGTGGAGTCGTTTGAAGAAGCATTCGAGACTTGTTTGTTTCTTTTCTTTTGTGTAATAGCTCTTGATCATTTTCGTACGCATATGGACAAGGTCTGCCACCTGATTTGCATCGTTATTATTTTCAAACAATTTTATCAAGATATTGATGCTTTCAACTGCTTTCGAGAAGCTCACTTTTGGTTGTTGAATATCTTCCTCGATAATTGACCCGCCGTTATCATTATCGGAAACTTCGAATCATCGTCATCTTCCGCAATTTGATCCTTGTTCCAATTTTCAATGACATCAATGCTGATGTCAACATTATCACCCAACTTCGACATCAACAATTAAACTTCTCGAAGTGTATCGTCGTAAGCACTATTTGATTTAATCAATTTAGACAACGGAATGTCGTCTTCACTATCGTATTAATAGGAGCCAAATTGCCCCTTTAGTGACCGAAAAAAGCGGTTGGTTTGAAAAATTCATACGCTCAGAAAAGTTAACTGAAAAGTTAACTTTTCAGAGCGGCACGTGGAAGCTGAAATTCGGTTAACTTAACCGAGCGATTAACTTTTACGCGAGTTAATTTTTTCGAGATTCTACTGTACTTCATCCAAAAAACATCATAACCTATTTATTAATATGTTAAATTACATAGAACAATTTTTGAAAACCTACCTACTTTAAAGTTTTTATCCTTTTCAGATAGGTATACTGCTATAAACTAACTACAATGCCTAAACGGAAATGCATTTTCAACAGCGATTTGCAAAATAAATTTCCAATGGTAAAAAAAGGTGAATATGACTGGGAGGCTTTCTGTACAATTTGTTCAACAAATATTTCGATCGCGAACAAAGGCGTTTCTGACATAAATGAACATTTGAACACACAGAAACACAAAACTATTATGAAAAATCAAGCAGGATCTTCAAAAATATCTACATTTTTTGTAACATCAAACCCGGAAGACCTTCAAATTCGAGCAGCTGAAGGCGCACTCGTTTATCATACAGTCAGCCATCACATGTCTTTCAATTCTCTGGATTGTACTTGCGCTCTCAATCGCGAAATCTTTTCGGGGTCAGAAGTAGCTAAAAAAACATTCATGTAATCGTACTAAAGCTACAGTAATAGCTACAGGAGTTTTAAGTCCTTTGTCGATTGCCGAACTAAAAAATGACTTACAAAACATTCCGTTTATAAGCGCAGCTACTGATGCTAGCAACCATGGCAGTGAGAAACTGTTTCCTTTGGTAGTTCAATATTTCGATGTTAGAAGTGAAGGAATCACTACGAAGCTCCTCGAAGTAGAGACCACAGTAAATGAAACTTCCGAGACCATTTCTGAATTGATCATAAACCAACTTCGAAAACACGATCTTTTGTCTAAGTGTGTAGCGTTTGGAGGAGATAACTGCAATACAAACTTTGGGGGAATAGAACGACAAGGAGTCAACAATGTCTTCTATAAGCTAAAAATAAATCAGAACCCTAACCTGGTTGGTGTTGGTTGCTCTGCACACGTTATTAACAACGCCATTCATCATGGATGTGACTTACTGCCAGTGGACGCTGAGACTATCGTCTTGGTTGGTTGTTGGTTGCTTGAAAATTTACAATTATTTTTCTATATACACAGTTCGAACTGAATCCCTCAAAGAGTTCTGTGAGACAGCTGATGTCGAATACAAACAGCTTCTATATCATTCCAAAACTAGGTGGCTTAGTCTGTTTCCTGCAATAGAAAGACTTCTGAAGCTCTTCACTCCACTGAAAGACTACTTCGAAAATATACAAAAACCACCTGTCGTGATCAAAGATTTTTTTCAAAATCCGCTGTCAGAGGCTTATTTGCTTCTAGTCCACTCCATTATGCATATCTTGCATAGCAAAATAGAAAAATTAGAAAAAAGCGACAATTCCGTCTTAGAAACTCGAAACATTCTTGGATCTATAACAAAAAGCCTAGACGATAGAATCAAAGAAAGCTTCGTGCCCTTGAGTATTGGAAGCATTTTAAACAAACACGACGAGAACATAAAACAAGAGTTCAAAAACCGTACTCTGAGTTTCTATAATGAAATAAAAACGTACGTTGCAGATTGGAATCAGCCTCTTCAACAATTTGAAAAATTTTACTGGATGTTTTTGCCGAATATAAATGAAAAGACTCAATGGGCTGTTATCGAAAATACTATTGCATTTTTGAAAGACAAGAATATAGCAATTGACGACACGAAATTGATAGATGAGTGGGTGAATTTAAAATCTTTTTGCCAAAATCTCAGCGCAGAAGATAAGCTTTTAAATGCTAATCAACAATGGCTACAATTCTTTAGAACACCATTTATATTCAGAATTACTTAAAATAGCTCAATATTTTTTTTGTATCCCTGCGCACAATGCGCATGTTGAAAGAATATTTTCTCTCATGACGCAACAGTGGACAAAAGAAAGGAATGCATTGAATCCTGAAACAGTGTCGTCACTACTCAAAATTAAATTCAACTTCAGAGGCTATAAGGATTGCACCAAATTCTATAAATTTTTACTAACTAAGAAAGAAGTTCTCAATGCTATTGGTAAATCCGATAAATATAAACTATTATAACTTTCTGAATTTGATTTAAAATTTAAGTTCTTTTAAAACTAAAGTAAATATTGTTAATTGTATGGAAAAATAAAAAGTTAAACAAGTTTTCATTTAATTTTATTAACTGAGTAACTAATATTGGGTTTGTTTATCTTTTATTTAATACCTAAGAAGGTTAAAAAATAAAGCAAAATTACTCACTTGTCGTCACAACAACGATTAAACACACTATTTCATTCAACAAAAGAGACTTAAAATTAAAGTTTTCTTCTATCAAGTACAGAGTAAAATATATTTTCATCAAGATGTAAGTGAATGAAAAAAGTATTGAAATGTCCGAGGTGAAAGCTCCAAAATCCGGGGAACTTACGCTTCCGGTCCTGTGGAGTAGGTTTTAGAGATGGCAGCCCTACACACAGACGACTCCAAACTGGCCAAAAGTTATTTCTGTGTTTAAGTGATTATTGTAAATGTGTCCTACATTCATATCATCTTGTTTAAACATAATCAAAAAATGCATTGTCTCGAATAAGGTGTTTCGTTATTTTCGTTTAAGTTTGACACAGAATAAAACTATCAATATTATGATGCCATCTCCTACCGAAATATGATCTAACGTTATTTTGTTTCTCTCTAGCAATATCATTGATAATGAAAGCAGAGGTAGACTCGGCTTTTTCAGGTGGAAGCATATGCGTCCATACGCTAAGAAAACGATTAGTATAAACGGGGTGATCATAAAAAAATGTACTAGTAGATCACGAAAAGCGGTGAGCAGAAGAGAGTTCATTAATACCCTAATTAATAAACTACCAATGCAACTGAATTTGCCTGGGTATCAATACTGAGAGCTTGGCGCGAAACTAAGCGAGCGACTTGCTAGAGGTCATCCCGAAGTAAATTTGCTGGACAAAGCTTGTAAAGCGCATGGTATTGGATATTCAACATTTAAAAAACGAGCGATCGTCACAAACAAGATAAAATATTAACTTAAAAGGCGTGGCAACGAGGTAGATCCGCAAACGTAGGATTAACCGAACGCATTAACGCGTTACTAGTAACCAATATGATGAAGGCTAAAGTAAAATTAGGAATAGGGTTGAACTGTCAACCGAAATTTGGAACAATTGCTTTCAAAGTCCAAAAAACGTCAAAAAAACGAAACCCGACAGTATGTAGGCAAATATTAAAGTAGCCTTAGCTGCCGCAAAAAAAAATAACAAAGAGACGGAAGAAGGCTAGCAAAACTCTAAGAATAATACCCATTGCTAAAGTTGGGCGAGTCCCGTCGTTTCAAATTTGTTGCGGATCAATTTTCAGTTCTGTAGTTCACATTTTTCAATTCTTCCAAATTTGGAATATATTTAAATTTCCCTCAGTACACGGCCAAATAATCAGCATTGGCAGTACGCGCTATCTCTCTTGAGAGGTGAGTTCAAGTGATCAAGCGCGAATCGGTTCTTTTTGCATGCGGTCGCCCTCTGATTGGCCGAAAACATTTTGGCGTATTACCATATATGGTAATAAATGAAGCAAAAATGCTTCGACTTGTGATCGCGGTGAAGTGAGTGTGAGTTGAGTAGAGGAGTTGGATAACCGGGCTAACCAAGGACGGTCACGTTTTTGGTCAGGTTCCGGGCTGCTGAACAGGCATAGTTACCGTCAAATCGGACGATAGGCCGTACCGCTAGTTATTATAAATTGTGCCGGATCTTTTACCGAAGCAACGTATTGTTATTATTTCATTGTTCAATCTGCCGCGACGATTCACAATCAGCGATAAATACGCGGACAGTTGTTTGGACCCAGTGAACAATCGATTGACAGCAATGGAGTTTTGCGGCTCGCAAACTGTTCGGCCAACATAAACACGTGTGAACACATTGGAAATTTCTCGTGAATTTGATTAGTGGCAGGTATTTGTGCCCTGCCCTCGTAGCAGCACAGCCTGAACGAATTGGAGTGGAGTTTTCCGCGCATTATGCTATTCGTATATGATCCTAGTGTGGGCACCGTGCACTGGAATTGTTGGAAAGGATTGCGTCCACCAAGTCGCCGAAGCAATTGTGCTGCCGTCCCCGGTACCATCGAGCAGCATTGCGGAGCGCCTGCCCCGAGTGAGGCACTGCATGCAACGCCAGTGAAGGAATGTTGGCAAAGCGAGCACGGATTTGATAGCCAAGAAAAAGTGATTACGAATCGAATTGGAATTCCGCCGCCGTCGTTTTGGCGAGATTGTATAAGTAATTTGTCAGTGGCAAAATGTATAAAGATTTCAATATACCTAAGAATAAAGTGTAAATAAGATGAAGTGAGTTTTCATGGTTTCTTCCCTCCTCAGCGTGTGCGTGATTTGGTTAAGTCTGGTTCTTGATGTTGTTCAATGTGATTTTCATTAGCCCACGACCCGGTGAGCTAGCCGGTTTCAAAAAAAAATATTAATCTACGGTTGCCACTATGCGGCCACTGTTGGTGGATGCTCCGCACGGGGGCCTCCTCTCGGCGGTCATCTTCCATGTTGCGTTCGAAGTGGCGGGGCACATGGAGGATGATTGGCTGGGAGGGAGGTGAGTGAATGCGGGGCACGCAACACATGGCGCCCAAACGTTTCGGCCTTTTGCCTTTCTAAATTCTAACCTCTGAATTCAAGTTTCATAGTGTTGTCGAAATTCGGAAAAGTGTCGGATAATTCGCGTAGTTTGTTTGAATCGGGATTGTGATTATCTCAATCACACCCAGTAATCGCTTCCACGTTTGAAACCATCGCAATCCCAATTTCAACCCACTTCTATATAAATAAATAAAATAAATTCACTTTTAACTTGTAGTCGTCGAATAATTTGTTCGAATCGTGAATCATCTCGTTTTACGTACTTCACATTTTGTTGTGACACACAATTTAAGTGTCTAATTAAATTTTGTATCTGATCGCGTATTGTCTGTTGGTGGGGAAACCAAATATATTCTTTAAAAAAATATATATATACTATATAATCACTTCATGTTATTCCGATTCGTATGTGAATCGACACAATAATACTAAGTCATACTTTTGTAAAACACTTTTGTAAATACTTTTGTAAAACACTTTTGTAAACACTTTTGTAAACACTTTGTAAAACACTTTTGTACAAATTCATGTAAAACTATTGTAAACTATTGTAAACCACTCACACTCACACTCCTACAATCGGTTTCGGTAGTACGCGTTTAGTATCTTCGCCGCGTTTAGTATTTGAATGTATCGCCCATTGGCGTATAATTGATATATTTAGCGTAGTTTTGTGGCGTTTCGCTATAAGCGAGTAATTTGGACCGCCTTTTTGAGTTAGCCAGAGTATCGTTAAGTTGTAATATAGTATCGTGTACTATAGTATCGTATAATATCGTATCTTATCATATCGTTTCGTGTAATATCCTATTCGGTAAAATAACTTAATCTCTTTATATAATCCGCGCAAACATTTAGTCGCTCTATCACTTAACTCCACTCATCATAACCAACTACTATCGTAATTTCTCTATCATTCTATCCTGCAACGTGGATATTCTTCAATCCTTTCTTTTGAGTAAGGCTGTTTGTTGATCGGTTTTCCGCCAAACTTGCCCCGAAGTTTGTGCCCGGAATCATTGTTCGACCTGTGGGACAGGTTGCCTACGAAGTTCGGGATATGTCCGGTAAAACTCTTGGTGTATGTCACGCACAGGACATTAAGAGTTAACTTCGATCTGTATATTTTGTTGATAGCTATCTGTATATATATCGTACATATATTAGTATGTCATAGTTTTTGTAAAAAAATAAGTCTAGATATTATTAGGTGAGGTTGTAGATATCGGTAGTATTTAGTACAGGGAGTCGTCCCTTATAAAATTAGTATTCCAGTGAGTTTTCCTAATGGCCTCGTCGTGTGACGTAACGGTTGCATTAGTGTGGACGTATATAGTTAGTTTTTTCGTGATCCTAAGAGTTTTTCTAATGGCCTCGTCGTGTGACGTAACGGTTGCATTAGTGTGGACACGTATATTAGTATATATATCTGCATCGCATATAGTTAGGTTGTACCTTATTTAGTATCTGTTCATATATCTTTAGGTTGTCTTATTGGGTTTGGAGTCATAAAATGCTAGAGAATTGACGACCTCTGGGGTCCCTAAACTAGTCCGCGTTGAGCGTTGACGTCTGTATATAATGTAGATATTTTGGTGTTGTATATATTATCATGTTAGTTTATATTTTGAATATTAGGGTTTGTAGTCATAAACAACTAAGGCAGTGACGATCCTTGGGGTCCCTTAATCATCACTCACAAGAAGTGAGACCATTTTTTTGTATTCTAACCATAGCTCTTTATCTTCCGAATATTAACCATTTTACCTATCGGAGTCTAGTATTCCTCATCTTTTCATTTCCGGTATACAACCGTTTCAGTTGCAAAGCAACTTTCTTACGGGTGGGGGGTTCACAGTGAACTCAAAATTTATGTATTTGTCTTCGTCTTTTAAGTTCTAGTTTGTTTTCTTTGGCCGATCCGAGACTGGGGTTGAAATCTGTCAGGTTAGACCTGAGGTTCTCTATGGAGTTTCGATACAGAGTGCAACGGTCGATCCTTTTGGTTAGTACAGCTCAACTCCAGTGTAAAACTCGGACGGACCACCATTTCGTTTTTCAGTGTCGTATAGTGTCCTCGATATCTTGTCGTAACGTTATCTCTGATCTGTAATAGTCGGTTTCATTAGTCATCTTTCCAACACGCCCGTGTTTCATTTTGTTTTGAAAAATCATTAACCCGCCGTCGATAGGTTCCGTTCCTGTTTTAGGCTAGTTCGACTACTTAGTTAGTTTTGAAGGCTTATTTCGGGTAAAACTGTCGATTGAGTAGGGTTACCTTAACGTAATACCGTATCGAGGAACTTGCGTGAACATGTATGATGATTTCGACGTTAAGACGTTTTGACTACATCTGCTGAGCTTCACGTAAGACTTTCCATTTTTGTCAAAACCCTCCTGGTTCGTTTGAGTGAGCATGATGGTTTCGACGCTTAGACGTTTTGATTACATCTGCCTAGCCTCATACCAACCATGAGATCTTTCATTACTTAGAGTTCATACAGAGCCCGGCTTTATTGTGGAGAGACTCTTCTCAGGGCGGGGTCGTCCCCACGTTCTGTTGCGGATCAATTTTCATTTTTGTAGTTCACATTTTTCAATTCTTCCAAATTTGGAATATATTTAAATTTCCCTCAGTACACGGCCAAATAATCAGCATTGGCAGTACTAAATCCCAATTTAGTAATCCACCACACGCGCTATCTCTCTTGAGAGGTGAGTTCAAGTGATCAAGCGCGAATCGGTTCTTTTTGCATGCGGTCGCCCTCTGATTGGCCGAAAACATTTTGGCGTATTACCATATATGGTAATAAATGAAGCAAAAATGCTTCGACTTGTGATCGCGGTGAAGTGAGTGTGAGTTGAGTAGAGGAGTTGGATAACCGGGCTAACCAAGGACGGTCACGTTTTTGGTCAGGTTCCGGGCTGCTGAACAGGCATAGTTACCGTCAAATCGGACGATAGACCGTACCGCTAGTTATTATAAATTGTGCCGGATCTTTTACCGAAGCAACGTATTGTTATTATTTCATTGTTCAATCTGCCGCGACGATTCACAACCAGCGATAAATACGCGGACAGTTGTTTGGACCCAGTGAACAATCGATTGACAGCAATGGAGTTTTGCGGCTCGCAAACTGTTCGGCCAACATAAACACGTGTGAACACATTGGAAATTTCTCGTGAATTTGATTAGTGGCAGGTATTTGTGCCCTGCCCTCGTAGCAGCACAGCCTGAACGAATTGGAGTGGAGTTTTCCGCGCATTATGCTATTCGTATATGATCCTAGTGTGGGCACCGTGCACTGGAATTATTGGAAAGGATTGCGTCCACCAAGTCGCCGAAGCAATTGTGCTGCCGTCCCCGGTGCCATCGAGCAGCATTGCGGAGCGCCTGCCCCGAGTGAGGCACTGCATGCAACGCCAGTGAAGGAATGTTGGCAAAGCGAGCACGGATTTGATAGCCAAGAAAAAGTGATTACGAATCGATTTGGATTTCCCTCGCCGTCATTTTGGCGAGATTGTATAAGTAATTTGTCAGTGGCAAAATGTATAAAAATTTCAATATACCTAAGAAAAAAGTGTAAATATGATGAAGTGAGTTTTCATGGTTTCTCCCCTCCTCAGCGTGTGCGTGATTTGGTTAAGTCTGGTTCTTGATGTTTTTCTATGTGATTTTCATTAGCCCACGACCCGGTGAGCTAGCCGGTTTCAAAAAAAAATATTAATCTACGGTCGCCACTTTGCGGCCACTGTTGGTGGGTGCTCCACACGGGGGCCTCCTCTCGGCGGTCATCTTCCATGTTGCGTTCGAAGTGGCGGGGGGGGGGTGAGTGAATGCGGGGCACGCAACAAATTCTTTTTTTCTTTTATCTGCTATTGGTGCCAAAAGTACATTGGAGAAAAAAAGTGACATAACCAGAAAATGGAGGAGATATCATTAGGTTGGGGATTGCATATGAAACCGTACCGAAAAGGTTTAGGGTTGTATTTAAATTCATTTCCGAATTTTTTTAAAAAAACGTTACCCAAGAAAACATCAAATTAAAATGATTTAGGGAAGTTTGCAAGATTCTTGCCAGCCTTCAGTGGAGTTTTTATACGAAATGATTTGCTGAGGGAATTTGTTATGCAAAATGAGGGTCAAATGGTGAATTTAGATAATATTGAAGACCCTGGCCCTCATTGGGTAGTGTGCAACAACAAAAACCGTTATATGGAATACTTCGATAGTTTTGGCAGTTTACCTCCACCGATAGAATAACTAGTTTATCTAGGTTCAAATATAAAATCCAACTACAATACATATTCAAGCTATGACAGATACAACCATGGACATTTGGGTTTAAAATCATTGTTTAAACTTTTATAATTTTTTCAGTGTAAGCATATAAATAAAAACCTTCAAAAAAACTACAAACCAACCATTGTTTTACATATTGCCATGGCAATAACATAAACTATAAGTGAAAATGCATCCATTTTGAAACGGAATATTTTTCAACTATCGATTTACAGAATGGCTATGTAATGAAATGTTCGAACGATAACGCTACGAAAATTTAAGGCAACAAGACTTTCGTCTCTTTGGCCTCAATGGACTTTAAGTCCTGAAGACGAAGCAACGAACCCTTTTGTCGGTCAGATTGATACGTGTTCGGCCTCTTCCTAGCTAGAGGAGTGATGGCTGCTGGCAAGCCAGCTCAGTTCGGCACGTACTGTCGTGAGTGCGTCCTCTAGCATCAGTTCCGAATCTCATTCCAAGAAATTCAGCCGTCGATTTGCCCAATTACGTAACGAAAAAAAACCTACAAAAAACAATTCATACTATACATCTTGTGAGTCCACCATACCGAGATAATACCGCGTTCAAAACCCACCCGAGAGTTCATAATTTCTTAATTAATTTCTTAACGTTACTTCGATCTAAGTGCATAATTCAGAAACTACTCAAAAAACGAAAGACTACCGCGTACAAAACAATCTCACGAGTGACCGTGCCACTTCCGATTAGAAAAACGAGCTTCAGTGGAGCTCGCCAAGCACACATGTCCCTGTCTGGGCCCATTTTACCATGACCTAGCGGTTGCGTGTCCACATGTGTTGTGCACTCTAGGCCCATCAATACTTACCTCAACTGGGGGAACCCTGTCTCTGAAAGCCAGAAAAAAGTAGCATCCTTGGGGAAACTCTCACTGATTAAGTTTTTATTCCATGTTTATTTTTTCCATTAATCTTTCAATCGAATAACGAAAAATAATAAAAAGGACTTTAAAAATACCTTTTTGACACAAAACCTTATCAGCGCTCATCTTTAACGTAAACTTGTGCAATCATTTGCTTAGTACTCTATAACCTTATCTGACTTGATTTTTGTTGCCCATTATTTTAACTTTAGCATTAATTTAAAAAAAAACACAAGCTCATCCTATGCTCCATCTTTAACAACAAAAATCACTTTTCGGGTTTGGAAGTTCTTATATTGTGCTTTTCTATTTTTAATTTTATATAAATGACTTATTTTTATTATTTTATTATTTTTTTTGAGGTGGGGAAGGAGAAAGGGATCTTTTCATGAACATTAGAATATTTTCGTGTTTTATAAATTATTCAAATCAAAAATAGAGAAACAAATACAATTAATAGTCACTTCATATCATTTAAAATTCACAAGTTCTTGACAAATCTCGAGACACTTTCTAAATAAGGAAAAATGGGTGGATCTCCTAGGAAAATTCGAATTACACTACATCATTAAGTATCTACTTTTGTAATACTAAACTTTTGTCAAATGGATTATATTTGTATATACATTAATTGTTATCCTGTCGTTTATCTAAAGATACTTTTAATCTTAGTTGCCCGCGCTCGACCAAAAGATTGTCCACATTAATATGATTTTTTTTAGTCAGAAATACATATATTTTCAATTACGGAAAGGTACTTCTCGTTTGTCGTGGAAAAGTTATTATCTCTTTTTCAAATGCCAGACAACGGGTTTATTTGCAGCAACATTAATAATTGTATTTTCTCGGATATGGTAGACTAAAAATTGTAACTTTGATCAATTCACTTTGAAAATCTGTGCCATGAGGTGAAATGTTTGCCTGATGAAAACAGATGGTCACTTCCATTTATTTTGCTGAAATGAGTCGAAACAAAATATCTTAAAACGCCACAAGGGTTACATTCAAAACAAAATGTTCGCTTTTACCGTATTACTGGCGTTGTATTGAAATTGATATATAATAACACACCCTGTGAATCTCGTACCGATTCAGACTCAATAAATGTTGTGGTAACTTCTTATTATTTTTGACCTACTTTCTGTTAAACTGTTTGCTGGATGGGTTGCACTCGGGTCGATTCCCTTCATTGAATCAACTTGGGTTAAACGATATTTTTCTTTTGTTTTCGGTAATGTTGTTCGGGAAGACTTTGTTGATGAGGTCGTCCATCGGTGAGATTTCAAAAATACAGCACAGGTAATGAAATTAGTCCGTTCGATTCGTCGCAAAGATAATGGCCATTACCGATAGTCAATTGCTTGAAGAAACCTTCGGTAGATGGATCGTTTAGCAATACAACTCGCATGTTTATCGTTAACTTAAATTTGTTCGCATAGCCCCACCGAGTCAATGATTTGAGGCAATCGCTTATTTTATCGGCTGCGGTCGATCTTGGAATGACTGGTAGTATTTGTCGGAATTCGTCAGACACTAGAAGCATTGCGCTCCCAAAACATCTTGAGTCATTGAGCAGATATTTCAAGTTCTATTGAGAGCTTTCAATACGCATTTGTGACCAATTCATCCAAGATGATGATTTTACTTGCTACTAAAACTGTGACCCTTGCTGAGTGTTTTGCAACGTTGCATATAAATTTCTCAGTTGTTCATAGATTAACGGCAATTTTTACGCTGAACGAGCTGTTTGGCATCCTTCTAGCACTGTGGCCGCTATCTCAGAAAAAGAAACTGCTACAGCAATTTTCGATATTACATGGCCAGCGATCGAAATCAATGACATGACGAATGTCTTCGCAGTTCTACCGAGCGCATCGAGGAAAAATTAACCATCATTTCCATCATCAACTACCATCATTAACGTTTCGTATGCTTTCTTCTTTTATGGGGTCAACAGTGTTCCATTCGTTAAAATTGATTGGTTCAATGCATCTTCATCGTATTCACGTTCAAATTATCGATTGAAAGCGTCGTTCATTCCACGATATAGCGTTGGCACTCCTAACTTGACTAACAAACTGCCGTACATGAGGTAATACATGTGAACAAGATCGAAACCGGTAAGCAAATTGATCTGTTGACGTGGAGCACAAAATGTTGAGCACACTATTGACAGTTCAAAGTGATTCAAATGATGTCGGTCCATATCCATACTAACGCGGCGCTTTTCTCGTGCGATTCCTCATTCATCTGCAGTGGATTGATTCGCAATATTCCGAAGTTTATCATCAAACCAAACTCGCCTCTTTGAAGTCACTTGCCGCTGATGAATCTCCAAAAAACGTTTGATAAGTATTTACTCAATGGAATTTAAATGTAATTACCGTCGATAACTGAAAATTGGTGACAGTTTCAAAAATGCTGCACAGGTAGCCCAATGATATGCGATGAAAATACCGTTCAACTGAATCAGCTGTCAAAGGATAATGCGCACAACGCCATCTACTGCCATCACCGGAACCAGCATACAACGCCATGTTTATTTTTGTTTCTGTCGTGTATCAGAGATGGCATTGTATACGGATTGAAATTTGTTGCGTTTTTGTAACTTCTGCAATGCGCGGAGAATTTTCTCAAGCCCGAGACGAACAAAAAAGAAGAGCAATTTCATACAAAATGTATGAGAAAATGAAATTTCTTCAAAAGTTTTTTTCCTGAATTTTTCGTTTACTCTGCTATAGATAAATCCAACAAATTTAAGATCATAAATGTTCTTGAATTATAAATTGTGTAATTAAGTTGATTTTGTTTTATATAGATATATATGCGTGTGTTTGTATGTATATAGGTATATATATATATATATATATATATATATATATATATATATATATATATATATATATATATATATATATATATACCGGTGGTCAGAATAACAAATATACTCCAAAGTTTCTTGTAGAACATCTATTTTTTCAGCCGGAAATGCTTTTTCAGGGACGCAATCAGCTGCAATGAATCATTGGATTTTGAGGACAGTTTTGTATGCAGCAAGCCTGTTGATATGGTTTTTTCGCACATGTCATATATACTGTCGGCGCAAAAAAAAATTTGGTTCTCGATTGGCCCGCACAGTCACCGCACTGTAATCTTATTGATAACTTGTGGAAGCAAATCAAAGATAGGGTTTATGCACATAAACCCAGAAATAAGTTCGAATTGTTGACTGCAGTAAAAAAAGAGTGATACCTGATTTCAAAAGAAAGCTGTGAACGTTTAGTGGATTCTATGCCGGCTCGTTGCAAACAAATTCTTACAAATTAAGGTCACGCCATAAATTACTACGTTGATATTATAAAAAAACTGAAAACTGAAAACTGAAATTACATTTTCAATAAAATTTCTCATACTGATTTAAATTTTGGTCCACTCTATATTGAAGAAAATGAATCCGAGTTGGCGTATATTAAAACCCCTAATAGGTGAGACGCTTTTTGTGCCACTAATATGTTCTACATATTTCAATATTATGTATATATATATATATATGTATATATATATTATATATGTATATATTATGTATTATATATATATATATATATTATATATATGTATATATTTTTTATTATGTGTTGAACATTCATAACCTCGAAAAAGTCGCAATGTTGAAGCCAAGTGCAGAGTATAATCGAAGAGCCGCGATTGTTGAAAGTTTTCGCGCTGGGCGCTCAGCCACAGAAATCATTCGGTGCGGTATTACATAAAAGATCAAAAAATATTGATAATTATGATATAATTCATCAAATTAGTCGCTTTCTTTTACTGATTAAAGAAATGTCCTCCCAGTGTTGTCAAAAGGTTCATACGCTTTAATCCTAAATTAACTTCATTTTTCCCTTGAAAAAAAAATCCTTAAATAGTCTCTTATAGTTCGAATTGCTACAATTTCTGGGGACCAGATCATTTTCTGTCCTGCTAAAACGCAAAGAAGAAAGTTGAAGGCCCCTTTCAAATGCTTGATTGTCCATTTGACACCTATTGCGCGACGAAAACAGCGCGAAGATAACGCCAATATTTTAAATATTCTGATTAAAAATAATTAAGGTCTAGTCATTCGTGTTTGATAAGGAATGCGTTTTCAATTCGAATTCATTTCCTAGCGGTCACGTTTGGAATGATCACGCTAAAAATCAGCGATCAACTGGGCATTTAGTGCACAACTTCGTTGTTGACATGGAAGCTCGCGAATAACATGAAGAAGTCTTATAGTCCTCTTAGATCTTGATGAAATTTGGCACATAAGTAGAAGAAAAAATACCAATCGGGGATCGAACACACGACCTCATGATCACGAACTAGTCGCGCTGCTTTCTATACTTCGCCGATTTTGTCAGATGTAAAAACTTACTAATACATAAGCATCACTGGAAACTTTGGAGGCTTTTTTCTCAAATTCGCGGGGAGGGGCGTTGCGGTCTTATATTTTAAGGAGCGAATATCCTTGACGTATTCTACCTATGTGCCAAATTCCATCCAGATCTGAGAGGACGATGTCGCGCCTGCTCCTGATAAGTGCTACCGCGCACTCAAAAGTTTTGTTGTTTGCGGCACCGTATTTGGCTTTCACAAAATTGAGCTCCCTAGCCAACCAACTTTTGCGATATCAAATTTGAAAATCATTTATTCATGGCTTAATTTATGCATTTTATTTTAAAGATGCGAGTGCGTGCTTTTGTATATGACAACAACTCTCTTGTATCTTTCGTACCCGACGAATTGCATTTTCGCCAGCACGTGCTTTTGTTTATGAAAACAAATCTTTTTCTTTTACGCGACGGACCTACACACATGGTATTTCGTCAACACCTACACTCAAAACAACTGATTTTTGAACTATGAACTATGTATATACCGCCCTTTTGAACAAAACACTTGGGCTCTTCACTTCTCTCACGAAACACCGCCTTAAAACCACTTTCTCTGTATTCAAATCAGCTCTCATTCAATCAGCGCCCTAAAAACCCCACCTCACGATCCATCACATAGTACACACGCTCGTACACTCGCAAACAGCCGGCTATTCATAGTTTAAACCAGATCTCCATACAAAATGCTTCCCACGCACTGATACACTTTGATCATGTTTAGCTCTCGGAACTAACACACTTTGAGCATGTTTAGGGGTACAGCCTGTCCCTATAGGATGCCGTGCAAAACTGGATGAAAGTGTGTGACTTACTACTTGCGGAAATTTCTTCACTCTTACAGTTCTCAATGTAGTGGTACATTTTGGGCTTGGTTGAGCTGTCGAAACTAATATACATTGAGCATATTTAACATTGCAAACTAACACACTTTGAGCATGTGTAGGGATACAGCCTGTGTCTATAGGACGCCGTCCAAAACAAGCTGAAAGTGTATGACTTACTACTTGCGAAAAACTCTTCACTCTTAAAGTTCTCAATTTAGTGATACACTTTGGGCTTGGTTCAGCTGTCGAAACTAATATACATTGAGCATATTTAAGATTGCAAACTAACACACTTTGAGCATGTGTAGGGATACAGCCTGTCCCTATAGGATGCCGTGCAAAACTGGCGGAAAGTGTATGACTTACTACTTGCGAAAAACTCTTCGCTCTTACAGTTCTCGATTTAGTGGTGCGCTTTGGGCGTGGTTTAGCGGTCGAAACTAATACACTTTGAGCATATTTGAGATTGCAAACTAACACACTTTGAGTATGTGTAGGGGTACAGCCTGTCCCTATCGGACGCAGTGCACAACTGGCTGAAAGCCTATGTCTTACTACTTTGATAGGATGGAGCGGAATGATTACCACAAATTTGAGACACGAAAAGCCCTCGAGAACAAAAGTAGAAGTTCAACCACGAAATAAGAGAACCATAAGTCCCAAACAGTTCGAGCTTACAGCACAGTATAGAGTCGTCAAGAATGTAAATGGCATCAACTTGGACGACAACTATCACTAGTCGATTATTTGAAATATTCAGTACATTAGAGGTAGTGGATCGATTAGGAAATAAACCGTGTTGCTCAGAGACAAAAGCATATGCCAAGGTTGTAAACATAAATACTTTCAAGATTTTAGGAAAAGCTGAGATGCGGGATATGGGATGATAGTTTTGAACGAAAGGATCACTGGATTCGGGTACAGGCAGAATGTTAGCCTATTTTCCAGCAAAGTGGAAAAACACCAGACGATAAGACTGGATTAAAAACCAAAAATAGAGAAGTATACAAAAACGATGATAATAATTTAAAAAAAAATAGGAATGACATCCGGACCAGTACATTGAGGTCAGGAATCTTTCACATACTATATGGTGATCAACTGTGATTGAAGATATCACTCCGATGGGAAAAATTTCATCATGGATGAAGGGGGCAGGGGGCTGAAAACTGAGAAGAAAACGTCCAGGAGATGTAGTAAGAAGCGAACATGTTATCAATGACTTATGGAATAAATTTGTGTAGACATCCTTCGACTATCAAATTTATCATGCGAAGATCAGTAACTTAGATTCATATCGCCAAGCTCAACTGAGACGAATCGACAACCCTATGATTTTATTTACAGGAAACTTTTTTTGAAGTCCCACACGTATCCAAACGCTTACCTGCTTAGTGTACTTGGCGCCAACTTTTAGTCGAATCTCATCAGAAACTTACACAACAAGGCCAAAAGCCTGCCGCGATCCGGCTCGGCCCCACTTGGTATCCAGCTAAAGCTAAAGATCCCAAGATCGACTGTTTATGAAGTTATTGCGAAATATAATGAATCCGAGAAGTCAGACAAAGGTTTCGTGACACCAGCAAGGAATCCCCACTCCAAAGAACGCGTTGTCAGGACCTCCGAAATCTTTAAACGGGCTCAGGAATTGATTTTGGAGGATCCGAGCCAGTCAATTCGAAAATTGTCCTCAGTTCTCGGTGTAAGTGAGAAAACTATGCGTCAAATCGTGGAAGACGACCTCCGCTACAAGTCTTATACAATTAAAATAAGACAGCTTGGTATCTCTCCGTCGACATAAACTTTTTGACAAAAATGAGATCAAATTAGTGCCGCAATTGAAGCCATTGGACCATCATTTGTAAGGTTGGTGAATGAAACCTTTGTAATGTTTCTGGATAGCCATATGATGGTCCTGCGATGTAAATTTCTTTTCCATCGTGACTACGGATTTCCATAGTGGATAAATCCGGAAAAGAAAAGTAAAAAAAGGGAAATTATAAGTGAGGAAAGGCCGGCACAATTTTGATGCCACTGGCCAAGGTAAAACTTATATACCGATTGTAGGCATAACCTGCAGTGCCAAATGATAGGCACAATTCAAAGAAAGTCTAAAGAGGATGTGCCGAGTAGGACAGGCACAAGTAAAACCAGCTCGCTAGTTCTCCAAAGACTATATTTTCTTCAATGCTTACTTGCTATTGATACAAATTCTTAAAACTAAATCAAACACTTATGACCTAACAAAGTATCCTAAATTATGTATTTCAATAACTTTTCACTACTCGTTCCACATGGCACTCACAACCAAAAAGCGATGTCCATGCACGCAAGGATCACGAGTTGAAAATCGCTATCGGTACATTCATGAAGCGATGTATTTATTGGTGATAAATACATCACTTTGATGTTGGAAGGATAGCCTTTCATGTAATTGAAGTGATGTATTTATTGGTGATAAATACATCACTTTAATGTTTAAAAGATGTTCTTAAGAGACATCACACCCTAACCCTTTAAGAAATTTCTTTACTTGTGGAAATAAATTTCTAAAATTTTAATTGTTTGACATAACTGTCCTAATACAAGGTCTTTAACATATTGGTATGATAAATTTTATCTTTATTTTTAATTCTTATTTTAGTAGTATTTACTCCTTGTCTTTCTACTACTTCATATGGACCTTTATAGGGGCTTGTTCCCTTTTTTCATTGTGATTTTTGACAAATATAAAATCTCCAATTTTGAGTTTCGATTCATTGCAATTCTTATCATTTATTTCTTTTCTAGTTTCTTTATCGATGTTCAATAAATTTCTGGCTACTTTTACAGAGCGTTGCAATCTTATCTTAAGTTCATTTACATAGTTGTCTAAATTATATATAGGTTCTCTACATATTTGATATTATATCATTGATTAAAATTGGTAATTTTCCAAAAAATAATTCATATGGTGACTAGTGTGTATCTACATGTCGTGTTATATTATATGCGAAGGTATAATACGGGATCCACTTGTCGCAATTTTCATTGTTTGCGAAATTTAAAAGATACTCATTTAGAACTCTATGGTTTCTTTCTACGCTACCTCAAGTCTGGTGATGGTAAGAGGTTGAAAATATTTGTTTAATTTTGAATAGCTCACAAACATTTTTTAGAGTTTCATTTAGAAATTGAGTTCCTCTGTCTGATTTGATTATTTTAAAACAACCGTATTTTAAAATGAATTGTTCGACTAAAGTGGTAGCTATTTGATTCGCTTCTTTTGTTTCTATAGGGTATGCAACGATAAACTTAGTAAGTTCACATTGTATTGTGAGTATGTAGCGGAACCCATTTGAGATTCTTAATGGTCCGACTGTGCCATTCGAGATAATTTCAAAGTTTGAGGTTGGTGTTTCGGTCATGGTTAGTTTTTCTTTAAGGTATTTTGTTTGTTTATTCTTTTGGCATAAGAGACAATTTGATACAAATGATTTTACTAATTTTGACATATTTTTCCACACATATCTTTGTTTTAGCTTTAATATAGTTTATCTAACTCCGAAATGTCCTCCATATGGTGTGTTGTGAAATTCTTCGATAAGCTTTTGTTGTGTTTCGCTATCGGTTATTTTTATGGGTGGTTTACATATAATAATTTTTATTTGTGAACGCTTAAATTTTTAAATATTTTCTTGTGCATTTTTCACATTATTTAGGCCTTTCACATATTTGTCGACATTTACTTTCTGCAGATTATTGAATTTATTTTTAAATTCTTCTTTCGTTATGAGCTTGAAAATTTCATTATTTTCGTTTAGTGCTAGCTCTGATATACCGAGTATTCGCATTTTTAGTATCAGTTTCTCTATCAGACAATCTGGATTGTGAAGATCATCACTGTATCTTACGATTACTTCGTATTCGTTTACTTCAAATCGCATATTCGATGATAGTTTCTTCGATCGATAACCTGGGTGATACGAATTATCACTATACCTTGCGGTTTTCATATTATCTTTAATTTGGCCATTGCGTTCTAGTAAAATGTCAAGTTTCTTAATATTTTTTATGTCCGTGAGGGACATACATTCCCAAATATGAACTTCATGACGCTTCGTTTTGTTAATGTCTCCGCAAGGATCTTTAGATTGTCTGCGTGTTTTTGACATATTTCGTGTAATTGCCAATATGTCAAGTGATTTTAGAGTTGTATTGTCTATCGATCGATTTCTTTCAATATGTTAGAATCTATTTTGATTCTTGATAATGCATCCGCGTTAGTATTACTTTTTTCTAGTTTGTATACGATCTCGAAATCATAATCAGCTAGATCCAATCTTATTCTCGTTAATTTAGAGGAAGGGTTTTTGTGGGTAAAGAGTGACACTAATGGTCTGTGGTCAGTTACGACTATGAATTTTCGACCAAATATGTAGGGTTTAAAAAAATTTATTGTCCAATGTATGGCTAAAAGTTCTTTTTCAATTACGGGTTTGTTGATCTCATGTTTGTTCAGCGCTTTACTAGCGTATGAAATTGGTAGATCAAAACCTATCTCATCTTGTGAAAATATTGCTCCTAGTGCTTGATCAGATGCGTCTGTAGTTATAATGAATGTTTTATCAATTCTGGATATTGTAAAATGGGTGGTTTCATTAGTTCTTGTTTTAGAGTTCCGAATGATGTGTTACATTTTTCTGACCAGCTGAAAGGTTGGTTCTTTTTTAGCAAGTTGTTCAAACATTTTGCAATTTGCGCGAAGTTATGTATGAATCGACGGTAGTAGTTTCAGAATGCAATAAATCGTCTAACTTCGTCTGCATTTCGTGGTGTTGGATAATTACTAATAGTATGGAATTTCGATGGATCTGTTTTAATTCCATCTTTGGTTATTAAATGTCCAAGATGTTCTACTTCTGATCTTAGAAAACAACATTTGTTTGGATTTAATTTAAGGTTGTATTGTTGTAATCGCTTGAATACTTTGATTAAATTCTCATTATGATTTTGTAGGCTACAGCCAAGCACTATTATGTCATCGACATATAGAAATTCGTAGCTATCTAAACCAAAACGTGCTATTGTTAGCATGCGTTGGAAAGTATTGGATGAGATTTTAAGACCAAAGCGTAGTCTTTTAAATTGAAAATGTCCATTTGAAGTTGAAAATGCTGTCAGAGGTCTTGATTTTTTGTTAAGGTTTATTTGATGAAAGGAACTAGTCATATCTAGTGTCGAAAAGAACTTAGCTCTACCTAATTTGACTAATACGTCTTCAATGTGAGTTAGAGGGAATTTGTCATTAATTATTTTTGTATTTAACTTTCTATAATCAACTACTAGTCGCCATTTTTTTGTATCACTCGATCCTTTTTTGGGAACTAGTAGTAAAGGTGAATTGTATGGGCTAATTGAATGTTCTATGATATCATCGTTAAGTAGTTTTTGAACTTTTTTATTAATTTCTTCCTGTTGAGTTTGTGGAGGTCTATAGTTTTTTATGTATATTGGATTGGAGTCTGTGACAGAAAGATTTTGTGTATAAAAGTTGTTTGTCGAAAGTGGTTAATCTTCTATGTGAAATATTTCTTGATAATCTCTGAATATTTCAATGAGTGAATTTTTCGCTTTTTCGTCTTTTATTTCTAAATTAAGGAGTTTCAAAATATTTCCAACTCTAGAGTTGGCATTAGAATATTGTTGCGAAGTTTTAGCAACGTGGTAAATTTTAAGTGGTTCTGTGCTTATCTTTATGGTGGATATAGTTACTTCGGTGTTGTTTGTATTCAGAATCTTAATGCGACATTTGCCCTTTGAAGGCACTATTGAATTAGCTATATAAACTCCTTTTTGGATTTCTTTGTTTAGAATGACGCTATCCTCTACTAGTTTAAGATTTATTGGATGTATGATTTCGGATCTCGGCGGTAATTTTATGTGATGAATATTTAATGGTTTTTATCTCTATTGGTAATGTTAATTCATCATCGTTGATGATGATTAATATTTTAAATGTTTCCTAATCAATTTTGCCCAAATATTTAATTAGAAAAGTCTCTTCCAAGTATGTCATCTGTAGTAATGGGAAAGTCAGGATCTACGATATGAAACCTATGTTTCAGTCTGTAGTTTTGTATCGAAAAATTTATATCAGCAGTTCCTAAAGAGAAGATTTTTTCCGCAGTAATTCCTGATATTTTGCATCTATTATCCTCGTTGATTTTTAACGGTATTATTTCTTTGCATATAGATATGTCTGCACCAGTGTCAATTAAAAATGTGAATACGTTGTTCGTGTTTCTTCCTTTAAAAGTGATATAGTTCGTTAGTTTTTTGGTAATATTGTATATCTTAATTTGTGTTTTTATTCCGGAGTGAAACGGTTTATTTTTACTTATGTTTCGACCTCCGGGGTATTTCGTTTCCCTGGTCGTAAATTATATTCAAATTATTTCTCAGGTTGTTGTTCCTACTTCTATTCCATGCTTGATGTTGCTGGCGATTATTATTTCTATTATTATTTTGCATCCTATAATGGTTGTTTTGTCTGTTATTGTTATGCTATCCCCTGTAATTGCCATTGCTGTTATTATATTGAATTTTATGATTGTATTTATGTTGTACTCTATGATTGTTATTATGATTATTGTAGTGTTCGTTATAGTTGTTATTGTTGTTAATGTGTGAAATCCTATTGCTATAATTTGATCTTCCGCAATTATTTTGGTAATTATTCTGAATTTTGTTAAAGTACATTATTTTGCTGTTTATTTCGTTTTTCTCCAGTTTTGATGCAAGATTAGATGCTTCAGTGAGCGATTTTGGTTGTGCAGCAAAAATTGTATTCTTCAGTTGTTCTTTTAGTCCGTTTTTGAATATGTTTAAGGCGTATGTGTCGTTCATTTTTGTAACGCCTGTCCTCTCAACTTCCGTGGTAGTGTTTTCTAATGCTGTTATTTGAAGACTATTTAGTATCGAAATAAGTGATAGGATGTTTTCTTTATAAATGTTCACGGTTAAGTGTTTTTGCATTATATTTGATTGGAAATTGTATTCTTCAGTTGTTCTTTTAGTCCGTTTTTGAATATGTTTAAGGCGTATGTGTCGTTCATTTTTGTAACGCCTGTCCTCTCAACTTCCGTGGTAGTGTTTTCTAATGCTGTTATTTGAAGACTATTTAGTATCGAAATAAGTGATAGGATGTTTTCTTTATAAATGTTCACGGTTAAGTGTTTTTGCATTATATTTGATAGGATGTTGTGTATTTTCGGGATTGTTAATGTGCTTTTGTATCTCTCATTCCATGCTTTTGAGAGTTCAGCAAGAGTTTTGGGTTTGCTTACTGGTCCGATTGATGTTTTCACAGAAGAGTTTAATTAGACATGATAAGTAAATTCAATTAATTTTGTGTGTACAGTTGGCTCTAAACCTAGGCTGAGGATTTCTACTATTTTCAGAAATGAGTCCAGTTCTTTCCTGAAAATATCGGAATTCTTTACCTGAAAATATCGGAATATCTTTAAGAGCGGTATTGATATTAAAGTTTGCCATTTTCTACGACTCTAGTTGCTTGTTCAAAAGATATCTGGCTTTAACTATGGTTTTTTTTTGAATTCAAGTTCGAAATTGGTTGTTTTGCGGTTTTCTTTAGGTTCTAGAATTTTGCTAAATTTTGCTAAAAATTTCTAATTTTAGAAGAATTGTTTTTTTTTTGTATAAATTCGGTTGGGGTTTTTAGTTATACTCAAAACAATTTTGTCGAGTTCATTTACTATTGCTTGCATTAATGCACTTAAGCGTTTAAGTAGCGAAGAATCTAATCCATTTAAAATTTTCGACAATTTTTGGATATATATTTTCATGTTGACGTTTTTGTATGTATGTATATATGTATATATATATATTTTTATATTATTATTACTATTGTTGTTGATGCATGCTCGTCCGTTTTTCTTCTTTTTCTTATATATTTGTTGTTCTGAATCCCTTAGTTTTCTTTTTAGCGTTGCAATTAACCGTCTGGTTTTAACTTGTATTCCTCCTCTACGTTTCTTTTGCTTTGGTATTTTAGGAATGGTACACCTGCGCTCATCCTTTCTTCATGCGAGCCTTGCACGGTAATCTTCTAAACTGATAGGTTTTGGTCCGATTTTCGTAGGGGTATATTTTGATGTATTTGCCACCCACGTCGATTTGAGGGTTGGCAGGTTGGTAGGCAGGATCGTCATGTAATGTTTCTGGATCGCCATATGATGGTCCTGCGATGTGAAGTTCTTTTCCATCGTGACTACGGATTTCAATAGAGGAGAAATCCGGAAAAGAAAAGTAAAATAAAGGGAAATTATAAATGAGGAAAGGCCGGCACAATTTTGATGCCACTGGCCAAGGTAAAACTTATATACCGATTGTAGGCATAACCTGCAGTGCCAAATGATAGGCACAATTCAAAGAAAGTCTAAAGAGGATGTGCCGAGTAGGACAGGCACAAGTAAAATCAGCTCGCTAGTTCTCCAAAGACTATATTTTCTTCAATGCTTACTTGCTATTTATACAAATTCTTAAAACTAAATCAAACACTTATAACCTAACAAAGTATCCTAAATTATGTATTTCAATAACTTTTCACTACTTTATTATAATATTATTTATTATATGCATAATTTGAGTAGGTTTTTAATGATTTTCATTGTGCGGTATTTTATTTTAATGAAAAAACTGCTTAAAGTTTGAAATATTTTTATATTTTTCGATCAAATTTGCATTTTGTAACATTTTAAATGATAAAATGATTTGAATATGAAGATATCTTATCAAAGAATAAACGTTTTTCATGGTTGCAAAACATATTCTGCAAAAACAATACACCGTTCATATTTATAACGAGAAAAGAAATATTACCTTACTCCAATGACATGATTTCTAAAAAATGCTAATTTATTAAGTCTATCTAGTTAAAACTTTCTCAACAAATAAAACTTCTTAGTTTTTTTTTACTTTCCAAAAACATTCATACATTCAAACGATTGATCCACATGAATATTCAATCAACCTCCCTATTCCAACAAAAGCCTTACGGAATGCCTTTGATGATACGATTAATAAAAACTCATTCCAGATATGAGTGCCTATTATATTTGTTCTTTTAAGTAACATATTTTAATTTTTATTACTGTGTTTAATATTTTTAATTTTTTAAATATTTATATAGATATTGCTAGGAAGTTGACCATGCGGACTTCAAGAGGCGTACTTTGCGGCTTGTTTATTATGTAACTTAAACTTGGCATGCACTCTGTTCGAAGAAATCTGAACGTATTTAATTTACTCAACAAAGTTTTTCGTGCTAGAGTGATTAACAGCTGACCCCATTAAATTATTCAAGTCACTAAATCTAGTAATGTTCCAATCATATCTTTCATTAAAAATAAAAAGTCAAGTCAACGAAATATTCCCGCGTAATAGTTTGCTTAATATTCTCTAAATATATTACGGGTTTTGGACTGTCACAAGGAACAATAAGGTTTCCTTCGCAAATGAAAACGATAAAAATCTCGATTTTATTTAAAAAAAATTATCGCGCTTGCCACGAGATTACATAGTGTGAAAAGAAATCTTAACACGTGACTGTCAATTTAGGCCACCAAAATAATCAGTTTACCTGATATATTGTGGACTTTAGGTTTGCAGCTTGGCTGCAACACCTTATGATGGCTCACGGATCCGGAGAGACCGTTAACATCATTGAAAGAAGGCAAGAAGACATATTTCAGTCAGTCAGATAAAGAACGTGTTAGAGTGAAGTAAGGTTAGGTTGAGTTGAGTGGAGAAAGTTGTGCATAGTGAGAAAAAAGCTGAAGGGAAAAGCAGATTGCAAAATAAACTTTATCGCAACCCAAACTACAAATTTTCAATATTCACCAGCTGCTTTCTGAATAAATGAAATTAAAAATTCCACTCGAAAAAAGATTAAATGCAATAAACGACAAAAAGTTTCCAATACATATGAAATCTCGTTTGTAATTTTTTTATTTCTGTATACCTCAAGTAAATCAAGTATAAAGCGAGGTGTTGTGCAGGCGATGACGCTTCCCATTCCAAGAACTCTGATTGTTTGGTCCTTACATATCAGGCCAACTATGTATGAGCCAACACCTGGATACATTTTTAAGAAAACAGCATGTGTCCAGCTTTGAAAAATATTTATTATATTGTATGAAAAGTTTGGAACATGCTAACTTCTATAATATGAAATTAACGTTGTTATACTGTAATGTGTGAGATGAGGTAAGAACTGACTGGCGAACGGTATCGCTACGAAATTTCAGGCAAACAGGTTTTTACCTGTTGACCTGACGGACGTGAAGGCCCCGGGACGAAGCAACGAACCCTTTTGACGAATTCGGGTCCGGCCTCTACCTGGCTAGAGATTCGATGGCTGCTGGCAGGCCAGCTCAGTTTGGCGCGTAACGTCGTGGGTACGTTTTTCTAGCGGGTCCCGAATCTCATTTACAAAGATTCAGCCATTTACTTGCCCGATTACGAAATTTTTATCCACTAAATATCACAATAAAAAATCCAAACAACATCCTTCTCTATGTTGAGGCTATACCTTCTACTTTACTTTAAAATGTTCCACAAAATCCCGCACGCACCAAGAACCCGAATACCGCGATCCAAAACCTACCCGAGAGAGTAAACACATCAGCTACTTTAATCGCGATTCGCCTAATCGATCCGGTGGTAGACGAGAGAGAATAAAAAAACCTAGTACGACACGAGCAAACAAATCTTTCGGGTGGCAGTGTCACTCCCGCTTAGAATACGAACTTCAGCGGAGCTCACCAGGCGCAGATGTGTCTGCCTGGTCTCACCCTACCTTGACCCAGCGCTTGCGCGGTCGCATATTTCATGCGCGCTAGGTCCACCTTTACTTACCTTGGCCGAGTTAATTCCTCATCTGCTAGCCGTGGCTGTCATGAAAGAGGGAGAGCCCTCAAGGAAACTCTGGTTTACCCTAATTCGTCATAAATTGTTTTTTTTTCCTTTCGTACCGCTATAGTAGTATATAGTATATATGGTATATATAAGAAATAGTTTGTCGAAAAGACAAAAGCTTCAAAAAAATATAACAACGATCACTCACCCTTTATTTCCTTAACGATGACGAGCGCTCCTCATCGTTGGTCCTAAAGTTCGGGTTTAATAAAAACAATTTTAGCAAAAAAAAATCGTATTACCATTCCCTATAATATACCTTTAGACTCGAATTTCAAAATAAAAAATAACATAAGACAATCCAAAAAAATTATCAAATTAATTATACAATGTCTATTAACCATTTAACTAAAGCGAAATAAGGTTGAGAACAAAAGTCGTTAAAGATCAATATTTGAGCATTTACAAAAAAAAAATATTATTATCAATCAAATTTGTTTTTCAGCTTAGTTGTGTGTATGTGTTACATAAAGTCAAAAAGTTAACAGTTGTGTTTGTTTGGTCAGTTGTTACCACCCTCCTGTGATTCGTCGCCATCCCCTTGTTTGCGATAATAAATGAAGATGAAGCAGCAATGGCTGCGATCGTTAGTTGCATGAGTGTCGATTAAACTGCATCCCTTTTCCTGGATCCTAGTGTGCGCCTTCACTCAGAGTTATTTGTATTGATAAACAAATTTATTGGGTAGTTAGGATTGAAATTAATTTTGACCACTTCACAGCAATCTCTCATCACTCGTGTCGTTGACTACAACACCGTTCAGGGATCAAAAATAGATTCTTCTGTTCAGCTGTGACCGCGAACGAAAACAAATGGCAGAAAACTTGAAAATTTACAAATGCTCAGATTACAAAAATAAAACACACGTGTCTTAGAGTGCCTCGAAAAATAATGATTCGCGCGAAATTGCTTTTTCGTGGGTTTTTCCACACGAAAGACGACTGTATTTTGGGTTGACCGACAAATGTCGCACCGAGTTCACCGTGAGAGATACTTTCTTCCGGTCGAAAGGAGCAGAGCACATGTGAGGCTTGGAAAGAACAACACTTGCACTGAATGAACGCATTTCCTTAGATCCTTCACGGCCATCCTAGCTACACCAGGCGTTAAGGGTTAACTATTTGGACAATTGGGATTCGCGTTTACCATCAATCGTTTTTTTGATTCTTTTGGGACCCACATGGCCTCGATTGTATAGTCGATATAAATGGCGGGCACTGTTACTCTTTTAGTGAATAGACTTCGCACGTGTCCAGCTTCAACTATTGCACGTTTCTTCAAATGGATCTCACGGGGAAGTGACCGTCTTTTCAGAATAATGGTCTTTAAACTATCACTATCACTATTCCCCTCATCGGTAAGATCCGCTACTCCCGTAAATTCACAAATTCTATTTGTTAGACACAAGAATTCTAGGTTATGTGGATTACTTATCAAGCGACGAGTGCCGGCAAAATTTGAAGGGGCTATGGAAAAATCTTTCAGCCTGTATGTTCGCGTAATCTTTTGAGCGGGAAAATCCCCGGTTACCGCAATGATCGGCACTGAGTTTTCGCAGCTTTGCGCGCAAGATTGTCACCTTTTTCAACAACCGTTACTCTCGAAAAGAGTCTTCTTGTGGAGAATGTCACGCTTCCATTCCCGTTTTTTTCCACATGGTCATAGCCATTTATACCGCGAATTATTCATACAATTTCGGCACATACCACATTCGACTATAAGACGAACTCAACACATTTCAATCCGACTAAATTCTCAAAAAAAACAAGTCCCGATCGTCTCCCCTAAATTGATCACTTCGCACCTTTAACACGACACCCACTCCGATCGATCGCCCGGTCCAGAGTCTCGTCGGCGGGATCTTTTTCCCTCCGGTTCCTATTTATTAGGGGCCTGCCGAATTTGAACACCCGTTAGAATTGGTTGCCCATGAGGCGGCATGAAGCAGTGGTGGCCAACCCAGTGGCTGTGCAACATTACAACACAGCCATGAGTGCGCCGGCCTACGGAGCAGACGTGCCTGAAGACTCTGGTTTAGGGTCGAATGTCTTTGGTGTGATATATTCCCCTGACCTGGTTGTCCGGGCCCGTTACTCGACAGCATGCGTTGCTGTGTTGCCTGAGGATGGTAGCCTTACAGAATTTCTTGTCCAATTTGGCGTTGAAATGGTCCACCACCTTACTTTGTCCAAAATTTCGAACATAGACGGTGTCCCCGACCTGGAACTTCGGTTTTCTAGATCGCAAGTTGTAGATCCTCATCTGTGCTTGCGTAGCTTTAGTCAATCTCTCTGCCACCTGATTGCGGATCAGCTCCATACGTTCGTGATGTAGCGATTCGGTTTCGGGCTCTTTCAACAGCCGTATTTTTCTTAGTAGAGCGTAAGTGCTCCCATGGCCGATTATGTTTTGCCCGCACACCACAAAGTATGGGGCGGAACCAAGGGAGACATGATGAGCTGTCCGCAGCGCACAGTTGATGTCCGACAACTTCCGATCCCAGTCACGCTGATTCGGGTACACATATATGCTCGTATCGCGGCCAACACCGAACGATTTACACGTTCCGAGGCGTTTGCCTGGGGGGAGTAAATAACTGTATAATGGTGACGTACGCCGAATTTTTCGAGGAGATGGTTGAAGAAATTGCTCCGAAATTGAGGTCCATTGTCAGAAATGATGATTTCGGGGACTCCGACCAGGTGAAACAAATCTTCTTCCAGATAGTGGGTTATGAGTTTTGCCGACGCGGCTCTGAGGGGTTTAAGGAAGGTGAATTTGGATAAGTGGTCCAGGATAACCAGAATATAGGTGTGATCGGCAGGCGATCGAGGTTGCGGTCCGAGGAGATCAATATACAAGCGCTGGAAGACATGTTCTGGAACACCGGTAGGACGCATGGGTGCTCGAAGGGTTTGGTTGGGCGCCTTGGTAATTTTGCAGGTTTCGCATGAACTGACATACGCAGCGACCTGTTTGGTCACGGCAGGCCAATAGAAGAGCTCTCTAAGTCGCTTACCGGTTTTTCCGATGCCTCCATGTGCACTTAGCGGATGATTATAGGCTCGCTGTATCAAGGAGGTCGTCAGTTCATCCGTAACCCATAGCTTCCACGCATCTCTATCTATTGCAATGTCACCTGTGGCATGCTGGCAACGCTTGTATGCAAGTCCTTCAAGGACTCGCAAATCCGGCATTCGTGCTTGCTCTTGCGATATTTGTCTTGCAGGCTCTACATACTTTTCGCTCATGAAATGTGGAGAGGAAA
This sequence comes from Oxycera nigricornis, assembly GCA_963942545.1. Lineage (NCBI taxonomy): Eukaryota > Metazoa > Arthropoda > Insecta > Diptera > Stratiomyidae > Oxycera > Oxycera nigricornis. The sequence continues at coordinate 43,538,028 of OZ012661.1, read as the reverse complement.
GTTCGATCTCTATGTTGTGGGTTAAGACCTCTTCTAATTCGAGATCTTCTGGTGAGAAAATTCTTGATAGCGAATCCGGCACTACGTTTTGGCTTCCCTTCCTATGCGTAATTTTAAATTTGAAGCCTTGGAGTTTCTAAGCCCATCTTGCCAACCTACCATGTAAATCCGGGAGTGTCATTAACCATTGTAGCGAGGCATGATCCGTGATGACCTCGAATTCATGACCTTCTACATAGGCTCGGAATTTCCTAATAGCTAACACGGCGGCAAGACACTCCTGTTCAGAAACGGTGTAGTTTCGCTGCGCAGGGTTGAGCTTATGAGACATGTAAGCAACAGGAACTTCCACACCATCGTCGGTCTTCTGCATCAGTACCGCGCCGACACCATATTGACTTGCGTCACAGTGTATGGCGAAGGGGCGTTTGAAATCGGGACTGTGCAGAACCGGTGCGGTTCATAGAGCATTTTTCAAATCTTGGAAGGCCCTGAGGCTAACATCGTCCCACAGAAACTGTCGCTTACGCGATAGGAGGTCCGTGAGGGCTGAGGATAGAGCTGCAAAATTTGGCACGATGCGTCGGTACTAGCCACACATTCCGAGGAAACGTCGCAACTGTTTTACTGAGCTGCGGCGCGGAAATTCCTGTATGGCTTGCACGTTGTTTGGATCCGTGCGGATTGTACCGTGGCCGATGATATGGCCCAAGTATCTCACCTCTTTCATGAGGAACTTGCTCTTCTCTATATTGATGGTCAGTCTGGCCTTACGTATGCACAAAGCAATCTCTTGGAGCAGCTGTAAGTGCTCGTCTAGAGTCTCGGTGATCAACAGGAGATCATCTAGGTAGACGAAGACCTGGTGGCGTAAGTGTGCTTGGCCGACCTTATCCATCAACCGTTGCATCGTTTGGGGAGCATTGCAAAACTCAAACGACATGGTGACGAATTGGTACAATGGGCGATCCGGTACGGTAAAAGCTGTCTTTTCCTTGGACCCTTCTTCTAATGGGATTCGCCAAAAGGCGTCTTTTAAATCGAGGCTAATTATAAACTGAGCTCTTGGAAGTCGACTTAGTATCCCATCGATGAGTGGCAATGGATAAGCATCCTTCGTGCATCCAGACACATTCTTAGCTTCCCAGGCTTCACTACTAAGGTTACTGGAGATAAGCGACTCCCGGATGACTCTTCGATGACGCCCATTGTCAGCATCCTATCAATCTCTGCAAAGAGAAGTTTTCCCACCGCGGGGGAAACCGAAAAGTGGCGTTGTTTGATGGGCCGACTGGGTCCCACGTCAATAACGTGCGAAATCAATGTAGTTCGACGCAGTCCTTCTCGAGAAAAAGATGGAAAGCTGGCAATGACCGAATCGAGCATGCGTTGCTGTGCCGATGATAACTCGTGGGGAGGACTGGCTGGTTCTAGGGTAAACACCGCACCATTATCGCGAAGAACGTGCTCCTCACGAAAGATGTCTTTTGAGAGACAGAATAGACGGACGAAGTCCACACCGAGATATACATTCTGACTCAGAGTTGGTATGATCAGGAAGGACATAGTGTGCGTTGTACCACGGAAGGTAACGGAACCTGTGAATTTGCCAACAGCTGCATGTTTGGTGCCGTCTGCAGTCTTTAGGCTCATGTTTAACTTTTCAACGTGGTGTCGGCGGTTGGCCAAGACTTTTCTTGCAAAATTTGATGCCAGACAACTTACACTAGCTCCAGTATCGATTAACCCACGCACATGTTCGTTGTCGAACAGTGTGACATTGGCATATGGTCTTAAATCGTCAGTGGGTTGGTCTACAATGGTTGTTGAGACGTATAAGTTTTTGTTGCGCAAGACCTTCTTCCAGAATTTCCTCAGTCGTAATGTGGACCTCTTCGGATTTTTTGGGAGAAACTCCTCCACACCAAAAATATGTTCTCTTGCTCGCCAATATACCTTCATGCGCACATGGAAAGGTTTGTGAAATGCATGACTGTTGGCCTGTACATAAATTGAATCCTCAAAGGGAGATATACAAGGTGTGGGAAAACTACAAGGTTTAAAATACGCATAGGATTGTTAGCAGTGCTATTTGTTGGGGAGGCATCGCTTACGGTCGTGGTGTCCTCGGGTCTCTGGTATTTTTTCCATGAATCGCACAAGCTTTGGGATTGTGGCACGGTCCAGGAGGCCTCTACTGTTTGTGAGGTCTCGATCCCGACCAGTTTTTTGGATCGCTGCATGCTGGACAACTGGGCTTGTAGGTGTCGCGCTTGCCACAACCATAGCAGAAAACTGAGCGCTCCGCTAGGCACACATCAAAACGATGTCCTGGTTCCCGACAGTTCCAGCACACAGCGGTCTTTTCCAATGCAGCTACTATGCTGCAGCCGCTGGTATCTACCGACTAGGAGAGATCCTCACGCGTCCAAGAGGAATCCTCTGGTCGTAAAGTTGCTCGCGTATTTTTCGCTTCCCAAGGGTACAACTCCTCTACAAGGCGTTGGCTAGAGGAAAGTCGCGCGTGAGGCTAAAATGCCGCGCTGTGCGTCGAGATTTTCTTGTCGTCTGGCATAAGTGCGCAGCATCTGCACAGAAGTGATCGGAAGATGCAGCAAACTGTTACGGAGGTCCAAGCGCAGGTTGAGCTTTAGTAGCTCCACTAGTTCATTGTCACCGATGGGTGTTGGGCGGCGATCGACGAGCCGAAGAACACCGTTGCAGAATGAGTCGAACGACTCGTGTATGCCTTGCTTTCAGCTGCGAATCAGCTCTCGTATTTCCAGCTCAGAGAATCCATCACCAAATCGGTCTCGCAGCGCTTGGCAGAACGCGTGCCAGTCCAGATATTCCGCACCACGCAGATACCTCCAGTACCAGTCCGCTGCTTCTTCCACCAAAAGAACGTGCAGAAACTGGCATACAAGTTTCCGCGGAGTGTATTACGTATAAGAGTGCGAACTTGGAATAAAAATTTGTCAACGGGAAGGGAACCTACCCGGCCACTGAACTTGACATTCCACCCCTGTATGACCGTAAGGGCCCGCTCAGCAGAAAGTGGAGCAGGTTGAGCTCACCAGCCCACGGAACTATCATGTATTTGACGGGAGCGTCCAAGAGGTGATTCAGGTGGCGTTTCGTTTATCCGAACTGGGCCAGTTGGGGTGGGTGCATGAGCCAGGCTTGCAATTTCCTGCCCTACCCCATCTCTCACCAGTTGAGGCAGCCACTGCTGCAGCTGCTGTATCGTTATAGCCGAGGTTTTTTCGACTTCAGATTGGGTAGATCTCACGTCGGGGAGTTCTGCCTGCTCCTCATTCGTTGCCTTTTTGGAGGACTTATCACCACCAACAGCAGCGTGCATTTCCTCCAAATTAAGGTCCTGCTGCTGAGTAGCTTGAGTTCTTGTGTTATAGCGACCTAGCTTAAGTCTTGGTCCTCGCGTCAAAAAAGGGGTTGGAGCTACAACGTCGGTTGGAAGGTATGTACCTCCTATTCTGTCTCTTGCTTAACAAGGTCGTAGATCTTGGGGATGGCATGTTTCCCGACACAATGGACAGCTTGAGTTTTTGCGGAGCCATTGTTCCGTGCATAGCGCTTGAAACACGTGTGAACAGGTAGTCTGCACCCTTGGCTCGTCACCCACGTACTCACAGGTACATATTGTACAGGCGACGTCGTTAGAGCAACTTGTTGCGCCTGGGCTGTGCCTAGTTGTCATGTTTGTTGATCTTTCCCACTTTAAACGTGTCAGTAAGTACCAGACCAATCAAAGTAGGTTTTACCCACCAAGTTGGTAGTTCTCAAGCAAAAGAGACGAGCCTCCTTGCGCGTATGAATACGCAGGACATCACGTTGGGATACCCTTCCGCGAATCAAAAAAACATTGGAAGGAGAGTTGGACGACCTGCACTTCAAAGAAAAATAACCAAAGTGGGCTATTGCTCACAAAGTCCAACTTCTCCGTTTTGTGAGTAACCCCATTTGAAAACCCTGGATCGATAAGATCAATTTCCAAGTCAACATGTGACTGGCTATAAGCTGTTTGGGGGCCCCACGTAAGGTGTCATTTGTAATGTGAGAAATGAGGTAAGACATTAGGCCCCACGTTGGGCGCCATTTGTAATGTGTGAGATGAGGTAAGAACTGACTGGCGAACGGTATCGCTACGAAATTTCAGGCAAACAGGTTTGTACCTGTTGATCTGACGGACGTGAAGGCCCCGGGACGAAGCAACGAACCCTTTTGACGAATTCGGGTCCGGCCTCTACCTGGCTAGAGATTCGATGGCTGCTGGCAGGCCAGCTCAGTTTGGCGCGTAACGTCGTGGGTACGTTTCTCTAGCGGGTCCCGAATCTCATTTACAAAGATTCAGCCATCTACTTGCCCGATTACGAAATTTTTATCCACTAAATATCACAATAAAAAATCCAAACAACATCCTTCTCTATGTTGAGGCTATACCTTCTACTTTACTTTAAAATGTTCCACAAAATCCCGCACGCACCAAGAACCCGAATACCGCGATCCAAAACCTACCCGAGAGAGTAAACACATCAGCTACTTTAATCGCGATTCGCCTAATCGATCCGGCGATAAACGAGAGAGAATAAAAAACCTAGTAAGACACGAGCAAACAAATCTCTCGGGCGGCAGTGTCACTCCCACTTAGAAGCCGAACTTCAGCGGAGCTCACCAGGCGCAGATGTGTCTGCCTGGTCTCACCCTACCTCGACCCAGCGCTTGCGCGGTCGCATATTTCATGCGCGCTAGGTCCACCTTTACTTGTCTTGGCCGAGTTAATTCCTCATCTGCTAGCCGTGGCTGTCATGAAAGAGGGAGAGGCCTCAAGGAAACTCTGGTTTACCCTAATTCATCATAAATTGTTTTTTTTCCTTTCGTACCGCTATAGTAGTATATAGTATATATGGTATATATAAGAAATAGTTTGTCGAAAAGACAAAAGCTTCAAAAAAATATAACAACGATCACTCACCCTTTATTTTCTTAACGATGACGAGCGCTCCTCATCGGTGGTCCTAAAGTTCGGGTTTAATAAAAACAATTTGGCAAAAAAAAATTCGTTTTACCATTCCCTATAATATACCTTTAGACTCAAATTTCAAAATAAAAAATTAGCATAAGACAATCCAAAAAAATTATCAAATTAATTATACAATGTCTATTAACCATTTAACTAAAGCGAAATAAGGTTGAGAACAAAAGTCGTTATAGATCAATATTTGAGCATTTACAAAAAAAAAATATTATTATCAATCAAATTTGTTTTTCAGCTTAGTTATTTGTATGTGTTACATAAAGTCAAAAAGGTAACAGTTGTGTTTGTTTGGTCAGTTGTTAGCACCCTCCTGTGATTCGTCGCCATCCCCTTGTTTGCGATAATAAATGAAGATGAAGCAGCGATGGCTGCGATCGGTAGTTGCATGAGTGTCGATTAAACTGCGTCCCTTTTCCTGGATCCTAGTGTGCGCCTTCACTCAGAGTTATTTGTATTGATAAACAAATTTATTGCCAGAAAACTTGAAAATTTACAAATGTTCCGATTACAAAAATAAAACACACGTGTCTTAGAGTGCCTCGAAAAATAATGATTCGCGCGAAATTGCTTTTTCGTGGGTTTTTCCACACGAAAGACGACTGTATTTTGGGTTGACCGACAAATGTCGCACCGAGTTCACCGTGAGAGATACTTTCTTCCGGTCGAAAGGAGCAGAGCACATGTGAGGTTTAGAAAGAACAACACTTGCACTGAATGAACGCATTTCCTTAGATCCTTCAAGGCCGTCCTAGCTACACCAGGCGTTAAGGGTTAACTATTTGGACAATTGGGATTCGCGTTTACCATCAATCTTTTTTTTTTAATCCTTCGGGACCCACATGGCCTCGATTGTATAGTCGATATAAATGGCGGGCACTGTTACTTCTTTAGTGAATAGACTTCGCACGTGTCCAGCTTCAACTATTGCACGTTTCTTCAAATGGATCTCACGGGGAAGTGACCGTCTTTTCAGAATAATGGTCTTTAAACTATCACTTTCACTATTCCCCTCATCGGTGAGATCTGCTACTCCCGTTAATTCACAAATTCTATTTGTTAGACACAAGAATTCTAGGTTATGTGGATTACTTATCAAGCGACGAGTGCCGGCAAAATTTGAAGGGGCTATGGAAAAAATTTTCAACCTGTATGTTCGCGTAATCTTTTGAGCGGGAAAATCCCCGGTTACCGCAATGATCGGCACTGAGTTTTCGCAGCTTTGCGCGCAAGATTGTCACCTTTTTCAACAACCGTTACTCTCGAAAAGAGTCTTCTTGTGGAGAATGTCACGCTTCCACTCCCGTTTTTTTCCACATGGTCATAGCCATTCATACCGCGAATTATTCATACAAAATTCGGCACATACCACATTCGACTATAAGACGAACTCAACACATTTCAATCCGACTAAATTCTCAAAAAAAAACAAGTCCCGATCGTCTCCCAATAAATTGATCACTTCGCACCTTTAACACGACACCCGCTTCGATCGATCGCCCAGTCCAGAGTCTCGTCGGCGGGATCTTTTTCCCTCCGGTTCTTATTTATTCGGGGCCTGCCGAATTTGAACACCCGTTAGAATTGGTTGCCCATGAGGCGGCATGATGCAGTGGTGGCCTACCTCGCGGCTATGCAACATTACAATACCAATATAATAATGATAATAATACTGTAAAATAATATAATTGAAATAAAGATTGAAACCAATTTAAATATACGTTGATGAATTGAACAATATTATTCAACGTTGGTACGTCCAGCAGTCTGAAATTGTTTGATCAAATGAATGTCACTGAGATATTTAAATATATAAGTTATTATATACACCACGTTTTCAGCTACCAAATTCAATTTTATTTAATCCACACTAAATGCTTCACAAAATTAAACTGAAACTTATTTCAAGTACAATGAAGTTTTACTTTGCCTCGTCCGCGTACTTCACGAAACGAGCCAATTCCAATTAGGACGAAGAAAACGAGTGGATATCAAAAAAAAAATTATTTATTTATCGCGTTGCCTCGGACGTCCACTTTGGACTTGCGTCTTGAAAATGACAAAGAAATCACATGTTTCAATTGTACTTATACTATTTCTTATCTACAAAAAATGCTTATTCTAAATTACTCAAATGCAGAGTGAAATACGATACATTGTTGTGTGTGGTCTTCATATTTGAAATTTGGGCAAGGGATCCTCACACATTAGAATAAAAAAAAAATTAACTGTGCTGCTGAATCAAATTTCTGAGAGCGGTCTTCTTGGAGCCAACTTTAAAATTCAACAATGTTTGACTTCCGTACGAAAAATTCACTACCAAAATTTGAGTATCTAAAAGAATACATTAGTATGGAAAACTTCCACAAAATTCAAAAAATCGCCATTCTTTTGGTTTGAATCATTTAGAATTGTTTCAAAAACTGTAGTTATTTCAGTTCTGTCCTCATATATAACGTTAACTAGAGGTGAATGATAGTGGCAATGTGTTTTAAAAACTGAAGGCAAACAGCGGTTAAATATATTTACAACTAGGTGTGATCTTTGAGTGGAGGTGTAAAATGTGGCGACTTTATTAATTTTTGCGAAATATATTTAAACCGCCGCTATCACTTAGCGCTGTTAAAAAAAGTTGGCTTTGTTAAGGTGTCAATCGAAGCGTCTTTGCAATTTTATGGGCTGATTAGTTTTTGGGAAATTTCGGTCTTTTTTTATTTTGACCCCTTCAAGGTCATTCCTGTCATGCACTTTATCTCGCTAACATAAGATTTGCATTATTGAGATGTCAACCAACGTGTATTAAAATTTGTATGATTCTTTCAAATTTTGGAAAAAATAGTTGGAGCCGTTTAATTCCATGGAAATGCAAAGGTTTTTTCATAAAATAAATACATTTTGAACTTTTTGCAAAACGGTCATCTCAGTAATAAATGTTTATAAAATTTATATACCACTAAACCCAGTAAAACTTTTTTCATGATGGCAAAACTAAATTCAATTAAAAATGAAAATATCGTTTAAAGTCACTATGTAATGAGTGCATATTAATAATATTACCTGATGTCTCTTATCCTATAGATATTATTGTTATGTCAATCAAACCTTATTTATATATGCATAATTTGAGTAGATTTTTAATAATTTTCAAAATGCTCGCAGCGGGACACGAAAACATAAACATGCGCACGACGAATGATGCATGTTGATATAAACATATGCGCGACGAATGTTGCATGTTTATATAAACAAGAAGAATTGAATCTCAATTGTGATGCTTTGGTAACATCAAAGTTACGACTTCTCCTTGTTGGTGAAGTAAAAACCACGAATTCAAACGTTTTCATTTTTCGTTTAAACGAGAATAGAACTCGTTACAAATTGGGATGAATTTAATAAAACGAGGTCCCTTTGTGACCTGGCTAGTCTAACAACTCGATCGCAAAAGGCCCCGATTTATTCGAATCTATTTCTTATATATATATCTTATCTTCTAAACCCAAAAGCAATGAAATATTATAATACATAAATTATGGTCTTCAAAGTCTACGAAGGATCGTAAATTTCGATGATACAGGAAATTTACGATCGTTCTAGAGTTTTGAAATCCGAGATGCGGATAAGGTTTGTGAAATTTATGTAAACAAAGTGTGTTAGAAATTCATAAACATAGTGATTTATGAATATTAGAAAAAAAGGACAAATCGCTTGTGCGCCGATAATCAACACCTGAAGAGTTATTGAATAATATATGGAGGGTTACCGTAATTAATTAAACGAGCTTAAAAATTATTATTATTTATTTACTAAATTAAAGTTACCACCTTAGCAATAATTAATCTAGGTCACCACCTTGAGTGCGCAGGGAAGTTGCGAAATTACCTGTGTGTGCAATGTGATAACTCCTCCCTCCTTAAAAATCTGTGTCCTACAGATCAGAATGATAATCTTATAGGATACACGTAGGGTGAGTTATGAGTATTATCTAGTGTGACTGAGGTCGTTCGCCTTCGTCGGATATAGACACAGATTGTCGCTAAGGTCACCATTACAATGAGTACTGTTGCATCGGAAGTGATGGATACAAGGTTGTCATAGGGAAGGCTTTCTAGTTTGTCGACATTGTCTAGATGAAGTTTATGCAACTACTCCAGGTCCAATGTCATTTCCTTTGCTGTAAAATTGCTATTGAGAACAGGGGGTCAAAGGTGGAAAGTTTCGATTTCCTTGTTGTTTATTTTGCCAAAGCCAATTCTTATTGTCATGAGGGGGCTGGTATACTTGTGAACGTCTAGAGATCCATGAACATTGTATGAGATTAGTCTGAAACAGAAGGAATATTTTTCAAGTGAGATTTGTGAATTCTTTTTCCAGTGATAGTGGTGATAGTAACGCGATTATTCCTGGCAACTACTTCCTTTGCGAATAAAGGTTTAGTTTTTGATTTTATTTGCTTATTCAATTTATAAACAATTTCTCCGGGCTTGTAAGCCTTCGGCGGGGTTCTTCTGAGATTATGGTTCTTTATTTGATTCTTTTGCTTGCGCAAAATCTCATGCTTAGGGTCTTCATTTAGCTTAGTCCCAAAATCGAGCAGGTTTTGGTAATTCAAACGTTCTGATCTTCCAAGAAAAACGTCCACCGGTTTCACCCTGGTCACGGAGTGATAGGTGTTATTATACCTATCCACAGCTACAGTAACAAGTTCTTTTGGCGAGAGATAAGAATACTCTCGTTGGAGTCATCTGAAAATTTCTAATATAGTCGAATGAAGGCGTTCTACTACACCATTTACCTCACTTTTTTGCGGTGGTGTGAGATAAATTGATATATGAATCATTTCCAAAAAAATTAAAATGATCGGGCTGATAAAGCTTCCCTCATTATCTAAGACTATAACTTTCGGGGCGGAAAAGTAATGGATTGCTTTAATAAGTTTATCCCGAAGATGTAAAACAGCTTTATTTTTTATGTGGAATAATTTTGCGAATTTACTAAATTTGTCAATACAAGTGATGTATTCCTCGCCGCCAATTTCTAAAATGTCAATATGAAAAATATCGGTTGGATATCGGGGTACAGGTGTTTCCTGTAATTCTGGCTTCAGTGGATGGCGATCATATTTGCTAGTATTACAGACATCGCATGTTCCAGTGTAGGTTTTAATTAGCTTACACATTTTCGGGAAGTAATATTTTTCGAGTATTTGCTCTTTGTTTTCTCTATAATTCCTGTGCGTTCGGCGATGCTCTTCTTGTATTATCTCGAACTTGTTTTCCTCATTGGTAATATCTTGAACTATTCTTTGAGTGATGCGAATCTTGAATTTAGAAAAATGTTTTTTTAAGATTTGCTGAAGTAGCTGAATGAATTGCTCCGGAATTTTGATGCCATTAATTATATTGGGATTAAGTTTATCTTTCAACGTCTGGATAATAGTCTCTTCGTTAATTTGCTTCAAACGAATATAATGCCATTGAAAAGAGGGATGCGGTTGTTCGTAAGCGCTCACGTCTTTTCCTTAAGAAAAAATTATTTGGTTTCGAAATACATTTAACGGGGCCTCGCAGTGTGGAATGAGATCAGTGTTATCTTCCTCAGCACTATGTACTGTTCCTGAGTCTGATGTTAGCATATTAGCTTCCACTGGTAATCTGGAGAGTGCATCACCTACTGCGTTAGTTTTCCCTGGTCTGTATATTAGTTCATAATTGAACTCCTCAATCCTTGCCTTCCAACGTTTGAGCTTAGCGTTATGATTGCTATTACTCAAGGCGAAAGTTAATGGCTGATGATCGGTGAAAATTTTGATCTTCTTTGCGCCATAAAGATTTGATCTTAGTTTATTCAGTGCCCAGACAATCGCCAACATCTCCTTTTCGTTGGTCGCGTAATTTTCCTCCGTCCTGTTAAGAGATCTGGAGATGTAGGTAATTGGTCGATCTTTACTAATCTCGCCTTGCGATAACATTGCTCCAATCGCAGTATTGGACGCATCTGTTGTGAGCACAAATGGTTTTTCGAAATCAGGGAAAATTAGTATTTCGGAAGAAGTAAGAAGCGTCTTCAAATCGTTGAACGTCTGTAATTCAAGCTTTTCAAGTTTAATCTCCTTTTTCTTCGACTGGTTGGCTCTTATTTGAGCGTTCTCGCCTCTCGTTAGAATATTCAACGGTCTCGCGATTTTGGCAAAGTCTCTTATAAATTTTCTATAGTAAGACTCTGGACCAAGGAATGATTTCAGCTCCTTTAAATTCGTGGGGGTTTAATTTTACTGATTGCTGATATCTTTTCAGGATCTGGTAGAATTCCTTCCTGGGAAATAATATATCCCAGAAATTGAACTTGTGTCTTTAAAAATTTTGATTTTGAAATGTTTACTTTTAAATTTGCGCTTCTTAGTTGATTGAGAATGATTTCTAAATTTTTTAAATGTATTTCTGCAGTTTCGCCTAAAATGATAATGTCATCAATGTAGACATAACAAATAGTTCCCACAAAAGGTTTCAAAACGTCGTCTATCATTCTTTGGAAGATTGACGGTGCGTTCTTGAGCCCAAACGGAAGTCGAGTAAATTCGAATTTTCCGTTTGCTGTGGAAAATGCGGTTTTTGGAATGTCCTCCGCGAGCGTTTTCATTTGATGAAAACCCGATGTTAAGTCGAGGGTGGTGAAATATTTTGAATTGCCAAAACTAGCTAAGGTGTTTGTTATATTTGGGATGGGGTACGTATCTGAGATCGTTACTGCATTGAGACGTTTAAAGTCGATTACAAGCCTATATTGTTTTTCGCCTGCAGAATTTGACTTTTTCGGAACAACCCATATTGGGGAATTGTATGGACTTTTTGAGGGGCGAATGATTCCGTCATCGAGCATTTGGTTGTTCTGCTTTTCTACTTCCGATCTCATGTTAACTGGATATGGGTAGGATTTTGTATAAATTGGATCAGAGGAAATGGTTCTGATTTCGGCACGAACGCTTGTGTCGACTAATTTTTTATCGCTTACTGGACCAAAAATCGGCGAAAATTTATCAAGTTGGTGTTTTATATTCCTTTTCGTTTGACTAGTCAAATGTTCGCAGTCAACGTTATCAATATTGTTCACCTGCTTTGATTCCTTTGCTTTAAGAGGAATTTTTATGTTAGGTTTGATTACGAGTAAGTTATGTTTTCTATCTATAAGAGCCTCTAGTTCCTTCAAAGTGTCGTCGCTAATGATGCCATCAAATGACACAAGTCCCGGTAAAACAAATAAATCTAAAATTGTGCCATTACCTATGCATTTAAAAAAGGGGCCACTAACTTTTTCAGTTATAGATATTTGCCCAGCGGCAGATCGAATATTAAAGGGATTTCTTACAGGTTTGGCGTTAAAGGTGATTTTGGGGGAGATGAAATTCTTGTTGGCACCAGTGCCCACAAGAAATTTTAGCACCTTACCATCCCGAATGGTATATTCTATGTATGTTACGCTAGAGAGGCGTCCATCCTAAAATTTATATGATTTTCCTCAGAATCATCAACTACGTTAATGTGATCTTCGTCTGGTTGGTTTTGCCATTCTAGACCATAGTCATTCTCAAATTGACTGCCATGGGTTTCTTCAGATTCTTCATCTAACTCGAGATTGAATAATCGTTGTGATTTCCTAGGATCATTCGAAGAATCATTTGAACGCTTGTTCTGTGAAAACTGAAATGATCTGTTAATATAGTTAACCTGACGGGTCTGAATAGATTTGTCTATATCCATCGGAACTGGTGGTTTAGGCTGAGTTGGTCTGGGTGGTGGAACATTTGCGTTAGGTTGGTACCGAAACTTATTTTGGTAATTATATATTTGATTTCTATCGTTCACTGGTAGTCTTTGTTTGTGGGGTTCGAATTTTGGGCTGAAAAGTTGATTTGCGGGAGCTGAGATTACATTACTTGTATTCCTGTTATGAATCTGAAAATTCCTAAAATTGAGGTTTTGAATCTCAACACATGAAGCATAGGCTTTCGGAAGTGTTTGAGGTTTCTGTATTACCAGCATCCTCGAGATGTCTCCATTCAGGCCCCTAATAAAGACGTCTAATGCCCTATTCCGATAATTCTCGGTGAATGCCGAGATAGTCTCAAGGGAACGGTCCTCCGTTTTAATTTTGTTTATTATTAAAGAGTGTTGATGGTTCACGGCTGCATAGAACTCATCGATTGTTTTATTCCTTTGGACCATAGAATGTAATTGGTGTTCCAGGGTGCGAACGTCTCGCTTGTCCGCGTAATGAAGAGAAAGGCATTTTTTAATACAAGGCCAGTCTTCGTCAAAAATGTTGTAGGAGATAAGGGCGGAATCGGCGGCACCCCTTATCTTTTGCCGAATGTGTCGGAGTATCGCCCTGAATATGGGTTTCTGTCGATCGATTTTGAAATCGTCAAGGATCATTTCGACACTGTGCACCCATGAAATATACTGCACAGGAATTTCGTCGAAGGTTTGGAGGTCCCTCACACAATCGGGAAGTTTTTTTATGCTATCCAAATCTTGTTCGGTTGTGGGAATCGTTGTATCCGATGGTACCGAAGGATTAGAGGTTTGGGACTTAAAATTTCCCTCCAGAACAATAATTTGAAATTCTAAACGTTTTGCTAGTTCAATTTGCGAATTTATGGCTCCCGTAATCTCTCTCAAGGTATCTTGAATTTCCTCCATTATAGCTAAAATGCCGCGAAAGGATAAACTGCTTGCCACACAAAAAATTAACCTTAACGTTAATAGATCCGTGAAAAATTCACACACAGTATTCACTTGTATCAAAACCGCGTTCACTTTCGCAACACTCAAGTTGGTTTACACAAATCTTGACAATTTCATGCGATAGCTACTTAAATCAATAGTAATACTTGATGAAATTTACTTTTATTAATATATATTATTTCAAATCACTATTCGTTCAAAAACAATGTAAATACCTAATTTACTTCTTATTTTGGTTCAATGGTTCAATTCCAATGTTACAAGAAAATATTTGACTTACATAAAAAAGTAATTGTCGGCGGTTGCATCGTTGAAATCTTCGGACAGTCCGTATGGCTCCTTTTTGGTGCAAACGTTGAATGTAATTAATTGTGATGCACTTACTGCGGTACGGGATCTGGTCACTATGAAACTGCTTCGCAAGATTCTCTTTCCTCACTTTCAGGAACTTCGATGTGCAGGCGATTTCATAAAAGTTGTAGTTTCACGAACACTTCCACGTAGGATCGTTAATATCCTCAAACTTTGTAGACGACTGTGTTCTCACGGGAACAGCTTCCTAATTTGCTCGGGCAGATCCGTGTTCTCACGGGAACAGATCTTTTATTCCGTCCGGAATTGTGTTCTTAAGGGAACAAGTCTTAATTTGCTCGGGCGCCAGTTACGACTTCTCCTTGTTGGTGAAGTAAAAACCACGAAGACTTTTTAATTCAAACGTTTTTATTTTTCGTTTAAACAAGAATAGAACTCGTTACAAATTGGGATGAAGTTAATAAAACGAGGTCCCTTCGTGACCTGGCTAGTCTAACAACTCGATCGCAAAAGGCCGCGATTTATTCGAATCTATTTCTTATATATATATCTTATCTTCTAAACCCAAAAGCAATGAAATATTATAATACATAAATTATGGTCTTCAAAGTCTACGAAGGATCGTAAATTTCGATGATACAGGAAATTTACGATCGTTCTAGAGTTTTGAAATCTGAGATGCGTATAAGGTTTGTGAAATTTATGTAAACAAAGTGTTTTAGAAATTCATAAACAAAGTGATTTATGAATATTAGAAAAAAAGGACAAATCGCTTGTGCGCCGATAATCAACACTTGAAGAGTTATTGAATAATATATGGAGGGTTACCGTAATTAATTAAACGAGCTTAAAAATTATTATTACTTATGTACTAAATTAAAGTTACCACCTTAGCAATAATTAATCTAGGTCACCACCTTGAGTGCGCAGGGAAGTTGCGAAATTACCTGTGTGTGCAATGTGATAACTTCAATAGGGGAATGTGTTACGACAAAGTCACGATGTAATAGAGATATACCAAAGCTATGTTCTATTAATTATGAGGATCAAATATATAGATAAGTATGACGTAGGTATGTTATATAAGGGAAAGGTGAGGCTGCTGCCGTAAATCCCCCTTCGTTAAATTGAAACTCCTGATTCAATAATGATCTCGTTTTTTTGCTTTCCGTATTTAACTCTTTTTCTTCTAATTTATCGATTTTATTCGCGAGTTTTTGAGCAGGTGTATTTACGTCAATATTTACTATTTTACCTCTGCATTTATGGTACATAAAAATACAAAATATAATTACAATACATATTACAATAGTTGAAATAGATGAAATGATTGTGCTTCGTTTGTGTTTAAATTCTATAAGTTTTATTTCCTTCATCTTTTTGCCATGTTTAAATTTAATATCCTCGAATGTGATTTCGTATTTTGTAAAATTTAAAGCGATAAGAGGTGACAATAAAAGTTTATGTGAAAATTCTACGACTTTATTTGTGTACACTTTATCAAGCAATTAACTGTACTATTATTAAAATTTACAATAAAATTCTCAAAATTTTCTAAATGTTTTTCGTTACAGCTATGATATATTTTGTCGTTAAAATTGTTGGCGAATATCAATCCGGATTCAATTCTCACCATATGTGTATTATTGTTTGTTTTCAAAAATTTCCACGATGTATCACAATTTATTGGATTCTTTAAATGCTTAATTTATTTATTTTCGGGAAAATATTTATCATTGAACTTAACAACTACAGCTATGATATGTTTTGTCGTTGAAATTGTTGGTGAATATCAATCCGGATTCAATTCCCACTATATGTGTATTATTGTTTGTTTTCAAAAAATTTCACGAGGTATCACAATTTATTGGATTCTTTAAATGCTTCATATATTTATTTTCGGGAAAATATTTATCATTGAACTTAACAACTAGTTGATTAAGTAAGTCAATTTTAGTGTAATTTTTCAGAGCTTTTGTACGTAAATAGTAAGTATACACAGGCTTATCGTAAAATATAGGAATATTTAAACGTGTGGTATTTATGTTATCTATTACTTTGTATATTTAATATGTAAAATCTCCCAATATGTTCTTATATTTAAGATAATAAACTTGTACATTAACGTTATTTAACTAGTTAGTAGTCCAGAATAAAAAAAATTGCTCTTGTAAAGTTGAAGTTCAATTTTTTATAATTTCCAAATTTCTTTGGAACATTTCCTTAGCAACTATTTGTTTATTTAGTTGTAGTTTAGTTCTTATCATTATTTTGACCAATGACTTGCAAATGTTCTAGAATTTTTGCTCTATCATCACTATCCATGATTCCAAAAAACCACTCATAAAGATGTCCAACGGGGCTAACTACTCCCCTTTTGAACCGTTTAGATCGATTTAAATCGAAAGAATTAAATTGCGCATTACCATGTACATTTGGTAATTTATGATTATCGATTTTTTTGTTTTATTTTGGTCTCAAGATTGTCTAACTCGAATTTAAGATCAGGAAAGTAATTGATAATGAGGTCTGTTTTATTATCGGGAGTTTGAAAAGTGATTATTGCGAGTGTTGACAAAGTGTGGTGATAATCAGTTAAATTAATTTTATGAAAAATATGATAATGATCTGCGATAATATGTATTTGTTGTTTGTTAATTAGAATAATTCCATTTTTTGATTCTAAATTTACAACTTGGATGTTGCTCGAAACTAACAGTGATGTTAAGAATAAAAGGATTCCTTGTAGAAGCTTCGGGTGAGTAGACATCTGAAATCACAAACCGTTTTGGGCGTTTAATATTGACAGGTGCTATGTTATCGACATTACGTTTAGTATATTTAGCCAAATTTTTAGGTGTGCTGTCAGACGTTTTAACGTATCCGGTAGCTCCGTTTTCTTCGTAATTTACACGTGTTTTATTTTTCTTGTTAATGGATCTCTCCTTATTCAATTTTATTATGTTTAGAATTCTAGATTTATCTGTAAGGCCATGATGTGCTTTAAAAGGTTCTGTATCAATAGCTGAGTATATTCGGCGATTATAAAAGTACAGGGAAGTATAAAGACGTGATTTAGGCGAATATCTGGAGGAAGTTGTTCGGTAAAGTGTATTTGTATGCCATGGTCATTACACAATTCTTTTATAAAAAAATTATTAAATTCGTTGTCGATGAAGAAAACACATATGTGAAAAATTTGATTTATATCTTCTGCTGTTTCCGTAATTTTGAATTTTGGTTTTATTGGAAAAGTCGAGTGTTTGGCTGTATTACATGGTTCACAATTATTGACGTAGCGTGTCACCAAAGTTTTTAAATCAGGATAGTAAATATGTTTTGAAATTTTCTTAAATGTTTTGTCTACTCCGCCGTGCCCTATTTCTCTTGTATGATACATGTTAATTTGGTAAATCGCTTCCTCCTCTGACTGGAGGTCCTTAAGAATACGGGACATTTTTATGAATTTATAGGACCCTCAGGGTATAATATTATTTGAAATAATATTTTATTAACACTTCACAAAGAATTTAAAACATTATTAAAAGATTCGCCTTTTAATGGAAGAACTTTTATTTTTATTTCATTATTCTCATTAATCCTATTTAATAATGTTTTAGGATTATTCCCATATATTTTTACAAGAACAAGTCATCTTGTTCTAATTCTAACATTAGCTTTACCTTTATGAATAAGATTCATACTATATGGATGAAGTGTGAAGCGTTAGCTGAAGTTTGTTAAAACAATGATCGTTCAGATCGGAATAAATGGCTATGCTCTTATTAGGATTAGGAGGCAATTTATCCATTAAATTTTGTACATATTCGTTGAGAAGTAATTCTTCTTCGTGAATTTGGATGCGTGTTTTGTTAATAGGTGAGGGAAAATTTTGATCGAAGAGTATAATCTGAAATTTGAATTTGTTGATGTAATCATCCTTCATTGGAATCGAGATATTCTGGTTTTGAGACTCTGAATGGATAGTACCTGTACCGTTTGCTTCCGAGGGATGAAAAGTAGAGTTTCTTTGCACTTGTGTGGATTAGGAAGTACTTGGAATGTTTATCACTTCGGGAAGCTCAGTACTTTGCTTGTTGTAAATGTCTAAAATTTCCTGTAAAGTTTGGTCAGGGTTATGCTCCGGCATATTGGATTTTCTTGTAAATGAGACTCTTCATTTACATGTACATCATTATTTTCCATGAAATTTTTTGTCCATACGGGAACGGCAACTCCATTATTTTTACCTTTGATGTACTTGATATTGAAATCAAACTCGTTAAGTCGCAACTTCCAGCGGATTAGCTTTTGGTTTGGTTCGTTTAAAGAATTAAGCCAGACGAGAGGGCGATGATCTGTTTCCAGATTAAAGTGACGACCGTATAGATAAGGTCGGAAACTTTTTGTAGCCCAAAATATCGCAAGTAGTTCTTTCTCAATTGCAAAGTAATTGATTTCGTGCGAATTTAACGTTCGCGAAGCATAAGCTATAGGATGGTTATTTTGAGAAAGCACTGCGCCTAACGCATATTGGGAGGCATCCGTGGTCAAAGTGAATTCCTTGGAAAAGTTTGGATAACTTAAGACGGGTGGAGTAGTCAGAAGATGTTTCAATTTAGTGATAGCTTCAACATATTCGAAATTATTTTTATTAGTTTTGGCACCTTTTTTCAAAATCTTTGTCATGGGGACTGCTAGTGCAGAATAATCTCGGATGAACTTTCTTTTATACCCTGTTAAACCCAAGAAAGATCGGAATTGTTTTACGGTTTTGGGAATCGAAATATTCTGTATTTTTTTAAGTTTATCAGGATTTGACTGGACTCCGTCCTGTGTTAAAATATGACCAAAAAAACTCTGTTCGATGGGTTAGAAAATGACATTTGTCCGGTTGGAATTTCAGATTAAACTCTTTGAGTTTTTTGAAGATTTTACGAAGTGAATCCATATGCTCTTCTAAGGAAGTGCTAAAAATCAATACATCGTCAAGGTAGACTACACAAATTTTATTGATGTATTCCTTCAGAACTAAGTTTATCATTCTTTGGAATGCCGCGGGGGCATTTTTGAAACCAAAAGGCATTTACAAATATTCGTAGTATCCGTTTTGTGTCGAGAAAGCTGTGTTTGCTCGATCACTTGGTTTAACTAGAATTTGGTGGAATCCTTTCGCGAGATCAACTGTGGAAAAATAATAAGTTTTTCCTAGTTTATCAAATAAATCTTCTAAATTAGTTATAGGAAATTTATCACTAATCGTAATATCATTAAGTTTACAATAATCTGTAACGAGTCTCTGCTTTGTTTGCCCGGAATTGTCATCCTTTCCAGGAACAATCCACGATGGTGCATTATAAGGAGAGTTCGATGGTTGGATTATATTATTTTCCAACATTTCGGTTATTTGCCTTTCCACTTCTTTTTGGTGGATTTGTGGCAACCTATATATTTTAGTAAATATAGGTTTATTTGAGGTGAGTTTAATGTTGTGCGTTACAACATTTTTTGAGGTAAGTATATCTCCTTCGTTGTAAAATAAATTTTTAAATTATTGAAGCAATTGATATAACTCGCAATGTTCTTCATCATTTAAATGAAAAGTTTTAATGTTTTGGATTGCATTCGAGCCTCCAACTGTGGGGGAAATTTGATCAAGAGAAAGGCAAAGACTTTTGGATACCGCTTTCGGGTCTTGGTCTTCTGTTATAAAAGCAACTTTGTTACCATTAATTGTAATGGAACCGTCGTTATAATATGTAATTGATTTAGTAGGGACTAGTACATTTTGTCCTAGAATAGTGTCGAACTTCGGGTTTGATAGATTCGTCAATTTGCATTCAATGTTTGAAGAAGGAAGGTTAAATTCTTCCGGAAAATTGGTCCCACAACGACAACGAAGTGTTTTATTATTTATGGTAATGGGAGTTATTGATAATTCCCATGAACTGAGTTTTATATTATTTGAGGATGATCCGAGACTGATACTCGAAAGTTTTCAGCTTCATTAGCTTGAACATTGCGTGAACGTAGATCATGTCGTTGATTTGTGTTGTGATTTACGTTACGTTGATTTGGTTCAAATTGAAGATGTAAAAGAAACAAGAGTTATTACAACGCCCTAACCAGAATTGGATAAGTAACCAAAACCACCTAAGCCGAGCAAGTTAGTACTTGCTCGAAATAATGGCATCGGATGGATATACCAACCTGTGCCGCAATTTCTATATGACAGTAAAACTCTTTTAATTGTTTAGGATGAGGTGCCGGTATGCCTAGCACTCCAGCCTTTAATTATCGAGAATTGACTGTACAATATTCTTACATGCTACGGCTTAAATACTATTTCTTATTGCCTAAAATTCGATCACATATTAACTTTCTTTTCCCTAAAAACGGGTCAAATCAAATTACCCAAACATGACTCAATGCATCGATCCACACACGTTCCCGACACTTAGCAACGTTGCAAATGCATTGTTTATGTATGATTAATTACCATGCCCCCAAAGGCAAACCATCTCGTGTGTGGTCATCAACAATGGCACGGGCCAAAAGTGCACATGTGCAAATGCTAATAGTGTCGCATGAATGGGAACGTATAGTGTGTTTTGGGTTATGCATATTGTTTAGAAATGTGTTTACATTTGTTTATGCATATCATTACGCCCCTATGGTTTTTTGTGCTGAGCCTTTACTTTACACTTGAAGAAAAGGTGAAGCAAGTGTGCCAGTACATGCGGTTTTACTTATTAACAATGTTAGATTCTTAAAATTATTTTGTACATGTTATTCTGTAAATTTTGTTTTATGTTACATTGCATTTCCAAGGTTTTAGTAAATTATTGTGAAATTCTTTAATTGTTCCGTTTATATCTAATGTTGAGTTTACTCCATTTTGTTCTACAATAGTGTAAGGACCTTGGTAAGGTATTTTTTTCTATAAGTTACCTTAACTAATACTTTATCGCCTATTTTACAGTCTAATTTATTTACATTTGAGTTTGCAAGTACTCTTTTATTCTTAACTATCTCTATAATTTCATTTGCTTTCTGCAATGTTCTTTTCATTCTTGCTTTAAATTCATTCGCAAAATTGTCTAAATTATATACAGTGTTCGCGTTGTTAATCTTGTCACTCGGTAAATATGGTAATTTCCCAAATACTAACTCATATGGTAAATATCCTGTATCGATATTCGGTGAGGTATTATACGCGAATGTATAATATGGGAGCCAAACATCCCATTCCGATTCTTCCGCGAAAGATAACATGAACTCATTGAGAACAAGATGATTTCTTTATAACATGCCTAGTGTTTCGTGGTGATAAGGAGTGGAAAATATTTGTTTTATTTCTAATAAGTTACAAATCTCCTTCATCAGTTCATTAGTGAATTCAGTTCCTCTGTCAGATTTTAGAATTTTAAACTGGCCATATTTAAGTACAAAATCTTTTACTACAGCTGAAGTGACTGTTTTCGCGTCTTTAGATTCAATCGGTGTGGCTACGACAAACTTGGAAAGTTCACATTGCATAGTTAGTATATATCCAAAGTGATTTGGTATTCTTAATGGTCCAACCGTATCGAATTGTAAAATTTCGAAAGTAGTTGATGGTGTATTTGTTTTTACAGCTTGTTCTTTTGTATGCCTAACTTGTTTATTTCTTGCACAGGATTTGCAGTTAGTTAAAAATTTCTTGACCATGTTACTCATATTTTTCCAACAAAACTTTTGCTTTAATTTCAGGACTGTTTTCCTAACGCCTAAATGTCCTGCAAGGCGTGAATTTTGATATTCGTTTATTAATTTTTCTTGGACTGACTTACTCAAGATTCTTTCTGGTGGTTTATATATTAGTATTTTTAATGGAGCGCAATTTTTATTATTTTGCTGCAGCTTATTATATAATTTTATTAATTGTTCTTTGTGTACACATTTAAATATTTCGTCATTTTCTGACAATGCTAGCTCGTTTATTTTCCATATATTTATTGTTTCAATCAGCTTTTCCACAATGAAATCTAGTTTTCTATTGGGATTATCACTTATGATTCTATGCCTAACAGTTGGCAGCTCCATCCAGCTTCCATCAGGAACTTATTCTCTGGGAAATTTATCGCTATCACAACATACAATTATTTCTTTTGGCGTAAGTACGATTTTGATATTCAACTTTCTTTTTTATTTATACCTGTTTTGGTTTCTATACTTCTTTTATTCTCTATACCCATGGGTTTCATATTACGCGCTATTTCGAATTTTAATTTATTAACGTTTCTGATATCAGATATTGATGTACAATCCCAAATGTGAAGTTGATCAGGTTTCTTTGAATGATTGGAATCATCTTGGTTATTATTATTTTTAATATTATTTTTAGTGTCAAATTTATTATTCTTGTTGTTCATGCCCCTTGTAATAGCCAAAGTTCTTTTTGCAGTATTATCTATCGCAGTTGGAATCGTTTTCTTTAAGATTTCTGAACTAAGTTCAACGCGTGACAAAGCATCTGCGTTAGTGTTTATTTCACCTCTCTTATAAATGATTTCAAAATCATAGTCTGCTAAGTCGCGTCTAACCCTAGTTAATTTTGAAGATGGATTTTTGTGGCTAAAGAGTGAAACTAATGGTGTGTGGTCGGTGACAACCATGAATTTTTTACCGTATAGGTATGGCCTAAAAAAATTTATTGCCCAATGTATCGCCAATAGTTCTTTCTCTATTATGGGCTTATTCAGCTCATGCTTTGTTAGTGATTTGCTTGCGTATGATACAGGTAGGTCAGATCCTATATCACCTTGTGATAAAACCACTCCTAGTGCGTAGTTTGACGAATCCGTGGTTAGTATAAACGGTTTAATCGAAATTTGGGTATCGCGAAATTGGGGGATTCATTAGTTTAGATTTGAGCGTCTCAAATGCCACTTGGCACGAATTATCCCAAATGAAAGGTATTTTCTTTTTTAATAATGAATTGAGGTTTTTGGCTTTATCAGCAAAGTTGGGTATGAAACGTCTATAATAATTGCAGAATGCAACAAATTTACGAGTTTCATCCGCATTTTTTGGAACTGGATAATTTTCTATGGTTTTATATTTAGGATATTATTTATAACGTCACCCTTCTCTAATTCTAAACTCAAATCTACTGCCTCTGCCAAAGTTTTTGGTCTAGCTGCGAATACTGTGCTTTTCAGTTGGTCGTTCAGACCATTTTTGAAAATAGTTAAAGCATATGTGTCGTTTAGTTTGACTATAGTGTCTTTCTCAGCTTTCGTTGCCGTTGCACCTAAATCGGATATTTGTAGTTGATTTAAATCGTTTATAATATTAATCACTCTGTCCTTATATGAGCTAATATTTGAATTCTTCTGTGATAAATTACCTAGTATCGTGTGTAACTGCGGTACTGTATTTGTTTTTCTGTAAGTTGTAGACCATTTTGCTTTTAAATCGTCATACGTAGATGGTATTCCAATATTACAAATTATTGTTCTTACATTTGTAGCTAACTTTATGTGATATACGAAATCTATTAATTGTGTTTTGGCCGCATTAGTCAATGAATTGCTTATTATTTCTACAATTTTTAGAAAAGCTTCTAACTCTTTATAATTCCCATTAAAAGTTGGAATTGTTTTGATGGCTATCTCTAAATTAAATTCTGCCATTTTTGGTTCTGATCTTGATCCTACTGTTGCCAATTGACTATGTATTATTTTTTCGACTTCAGTTGAGACTCTAATAAATTTAGCAATGTCGAAATCGTATGAAGCGTCTTTTTCCAAATGCTTATTGATTTCTACGTGTATTTCTTTTACTCGTCCAAGTTTTAATATAAGTTGTTCTTAGTGTATGGCTTATCTTTTCCGTTTTTCTTTTAATTCTGAAAAATGTTCTCAACTTCATCTAATAAATTTTGTATCCTCATTTACAAAAATAATTTTTACATTATTTAAAATTTTATACCTTAGACATTTATTGTTCTGTTTATGTGTTTTCTTACATAAGTCTTATTATGTCTCTGATATATATAAAATATAGCAATTATAATACAGAAAAATGTGGAAGTTGCTATTGTTTGAGAATATTCTTCAACAAAAGTCTGTTGTATGTTAGATGAACAATTTCCCATTTGATTTTGTTTTATAATATTTATTTCGCTAACTTTTTTAGTTTGTTGTACAATTTTTTCTGACTTTTTCCATCAGAAATTGAATTTAGACGGGGTAGTTCCTTCCGTTCACGTCTGAGCTTCACTTTTCGTCCACCTCTGCGTTTGCGTTTTTCTACGGGCTGTGTTACTACTGGTTCTCGCTTCTTGCTTGAGTATCTGACCTTGTATTCTTCGATGTTTAAGCGCTTCGGGCCGATATATTGCTGTGCTTCCTTCGGGGTCAGTGTGTATTTGGCCGCTGCTGGATCTGGTGCTGCTGGACTGTATTCTTCCTTTATGAAATTTTTAGCATTATTTAACAGCTTCTTGAACTGTCTGTCTAACTCCGCTTTTGATTTTTCGTTCATGACTGTGTCCGTATGGGCAGGATCGCCATGTTGTGATTTTCGTTACGTTGATTTCGTCCAAATTGAAGATGTCAAAGAAACAAGAGTTATAACAACGCCCAAACCAGAATTGGATAAGTAACCAAAACCACCTAAGCCAAAAAAGTTAGTACTTGCTCGAAATAATGGCATCGGATGGATATACCAACCTGTGCCGCAATTTCTATATGACAGTAAAACTCTTTTGATTGTTTAGGACGAGGTGCCGGTATGCCTAGCACTCCAGATTTTAATTATCGAGAATTGACTGTACAATATTCTTACATGCTACGGCTTAAATACTATTTCTCATTGCCTAAAATTCGGTCACATATTAACTTTTTTTTCCCTAAAAACGGGTCAAATCAAATTACCCAAGCATGACCCAATGCATCGATCCACACACGTACCCGACACTTAGTAACGTTGCATAAACAAATGCATTGTTTATGTATGATTAATTGCCATGCCGCCAAAGGCAAGCCATCTCGTGTGTGGTCATCAAAACTGGCACGGGCCAAAAGTGCACATGTGCAAATGCTAATAGTGTCGCATGAATGGGAACGTATAGTGTTTTTTGGGTTATGCATATTGTTTAGAAATGTGTTTACATTTGTTGATGCATATCATTACATTTGTATTATGATATGTGTGATATGATTATGAGGCTGAAATAGCCTATTAGAATTATTGAAAGGACGTTGTGGTTCTCGCTGAAAATAAAGATTATTATTATTTGGTCTATTTACAGAATTATTCTGATAACGAGAATTAAAATTTGAGGTATTTAGATAACCAAAACGATATTATTAAAATTTCGTGGATTATTCGTATCGCGTGAATGATTAAAACTTGTGTTGTGGATAAGTTTTGAGTTGAAGTTAGTGTTATTGTGGGATGTAGGGTGCATCCCGGATAACGCTAAATGATCTACCATGGCACGACCTCGAATGTTCTCGGACTACTCTTTCGTCTGAACGACTCGATCTTATGCTTTGGGCTGGTAGTAGTGGTATTCTGTCACCTGAGTACGTAAGAGTGACATCTTGCGGAGAAGGCTTTCAGGCTAATGCCACTGCTGCCTCCGTTCCGGTAAAACCCTGGCAGGCATTGCGATACGTTCAAAACTCGTCGCCACTAGTCTGGCCGTGCAGGTTCAGTTGAGGTCAGACTCCTGATTAGTTCCTGGCCCGGCTCTGAGCACATATCCTCATAAAGGAATGTGCCAACTCTCGCATGGCCTCCCTGCTTCGGCATAGACAACCATGGGGTCTCAGGGAAACTGCACGACGAGTGGAGATAGCGGCTGCGAGGGGGGATCCAATTGCAATGAATACAGGAAAACCTAATAAGGAAGTTCCACTCAACCTGGAAGGGAAGTGGACAAAGGTAACGCGTCCTTCTGGTGGGAAGAAGACCGTGACGTCCAGTCAGACAACAACCAGCCTACCCCCCACTACTTCGAGGGGTGCATGCACCAAGGCAGCTATGCCAGGGACCAGCACCTCCTCAGGTAAGCCAATTGGCGCCAGCGGCAGCACAAAGGCAACGGCGAATAAGCCGGCCAGTGCGGTTGCCGCTGCGCCCTCCAGCACAGCCTCTTCTTCAGGTGTTAAAAAGCAGCAAAAATCCTCTGTTATGGCTTACAGGGACAAAAGGTCTGCCTTCAAAGTCCTGAACAGGCTGAAAGATTTACCCCCTGAGGGGCTTTCCCACAAGGATAAATTCTCCCTTGAATGGGCAACAACAACAATAGAGGTTCATAAAGCCTCTCTGGCAAAGCAAGGGGCTGCTCACAAAAGATGCAGGTCTAATGAGGAAGCCCCAAGTCAACCGAGTGCCCAACTGCAGGTCACCAATAGACCAAAATTGGTCGCGGCCAATCCTGTCAAGGGCAGGAGTTTTAGTGAAGTGGCTAAGAACAGCCTGGTATGGTTTGTCATCCACAGGAGTAGCAGCGATGGAACCATCTCACCGTCAAACTGGAAGATGGTAAAAATCTCTCTTCTTCGGGTGTACAAACTCATACTGGAGGCAAACCTGGACCCTCCACCTAATTGCCGTGATGCTGGTTGGTACCAGGGTCACGCTAAGCTGATAGCCTGCACGGATCAACGCTCAGCGGATCTATATAAGCATACTATTAGCAGACTGAGAGAAGTCTGGCCCGGAGCAAAGCTAGAAGCTGTCTCCAGGGAAGACATCCCGATTCGGCCTCGATCCAGGCCATGGATACCGGCGAAGCCTTCCATACCAGAGGAAATTGTTGAACTTATCAAGCTCAGCAATGCTGACCTTCCGGTGGACAACTGTAAGGTAGCCAAGGTTGGCGAGCCCAGCAATGGACAGTGAGAGGCCCTCATAATCCCTAACGAAGAGGCGTTAGCTCCATTGGAGTCGAAAGGCGAGGTGATAAGCTACGGTTTCTCGGCTATCACCCGGCGAGTATATCGCAAGGACCATGCTGGAAAGGCAGTACGAGAACCAAGCAAAGAGAGTGGAAGCGAGGTTACTGTGGAAGCAACAGTAGACCCAACCGTGAACCCCTCTGAGTCAGATCTTCTCTCCGACAACGGACGAAGCACTACCTCCACCACGGAGTTGCAAAACCCTCGACCTGGTCGAGGAGGAGATTTCTTTATCTGACGAGTAGGTTGACAAAACAATGTGTCGTGATGCTGAAGTTTCTACAGATAAACCGCCATCATTCTAAGGCGGCATCCGCCGCACTGCTACTCCACCTGGCCCAAAACGGAAAGGAGCTAATACTAGCCCAGGAACCTTGGATTGTAGGCAACCAGGTCTGCGGGCTCAATGCGAAAGGTATCCCTCTACACAGCAGGTAAACCGAGAGCTTGTTTCATCATAAAGGAAGGCTTGAAGTTTCTCACCCTGTATAATTTCAGTGATCAAAACACCGTTGCCATAGCAGTGGAAAGGCATTCCGAACCCCTTTGGGCTGTCTCCTGCTATATGGCACACGATGTTCTGCCACCTCCCATCAACCTGCAAAGGATCGTCACAAAAGCCACTGCACGGGTCATCCAGCTAGTTATCGGCGCGGATGCCAATGCCCATCACCGCATTTGGGGTAGCACCGATACGAATTAAAAGGGTAAGTCACTCTTTGAATCTATTTTAACGCATGACTTAGCCCTAGAAAACAAAGGTGAGGATCCTACTTTCATTACGCCAAACCGTAGGGAAGTTCTGGATATCACTGTAACGAACGAGCACTTCCAACATGCTATCAAACGAATGCATGTATCAAAGGAGTGCTCGTTTTCCGATCATTTATATACAATGTTCGTTGTGGCTTTTGACCCTCCCAAAAATCCAACCTTTATTAACAAAAGGAGGATGGATTGGGTTAAGTACCAAGCAATATTCGAGTCTGCACTAGAAGGTGGACCTCCGGAAATTGAAGACATAGGTTGCTTGGAGGAAGCCGTTGGGACCCTTACATCTGCCTTCAACGAAGCAGCAAGATTTGCATGTAGTCCAACGAAGCCTAGAGGGAAGTACAAGCCCTTCTGTTGGAAAAGTGATATTGCGGAGCTGCGTAAGGAATGCTGGAGGAACTTTAATCAGGCTAAAGTATCCAATGACTAGTCTTCTTATAAACTAAAACTGAAAAAGTTTAAAAGCTCCATCAGAAAAGCAAAACGCACCCCGTGGAGAAGTTTCTGCGCAGAAATAGAACACTCCAAGGATGTCAGTCGTCTGCGGAAAGTTATAACGACCACCCCCTTATTTTCGGGGTCTATCAAGGACGCGAATGGGACCTGGACCAAATCCAGCTCTGAGACGCTAGCCATTTTCATGGACACGCACTTCCCGGAGAGTGAGCATGTGCCTGACAAAGCTGATCCACATACGCCTCCGAACTGCCTGTCAATTGCTGTGCCTGTAGACGACAGGCTCCTTCGCTGGGCGATCAGCTCATTTCAACCCTTTAAATCCCCTGGAATGGACAACACCTCACCTATTGAGATCCAGCAGGGCTAAAAGCCATCTTTAAAGCATGTCTACAGATGGCTTATATTCCCCAGCGATGGAAAGAAGCTAAAATAGTCTTCATACCCAAAGCGGGCAAGACATCCCACTCCTCACCTAAGGACTGTAGACTTCTTTGCCTCACCTCTTTTTTGCTGAAAACTCTGGAACGGTCGATAGAGATTTATTTGAGAGCTACCCTGCAACCACTCTGTAATGCGCAGCACGCATACACAAAAGGGAGATCGGTTGAAACAGCTCTTCACTCGCTCACCAGCTACATCGAAAAATCGCTAAGCGACAAAGAATATACGCAGGCGGTTTTTCTAGGCATCGAAGGTGCATTCAACAACGTCAGCCACAAGGCTATTGAGAAGGCACTCAAAAATAACAATGTGGATGACAACCTGATTAGGTTGATCGTGCAACTACTAAGCAGCAGGAGCATCACCTCCTCACTAGGAGACAGCATCCTAAGGAAGCGGACGAGCAGAAGCAGCTCACAAGGTGGGGTGCTATCACCCCTTCTATGGAACTAAGTGGTGGACAACCTCCTGTTAACAATAGAAACGACTGGCTGCAAAGTCATAACCTACGCTCACGATGTAATAGCAATATCGGGCAAATTCGTTTACACCCTATCTGAAAGACTAAACTTTGCCCTAGGTATTCTTACCAAATGGAGAAAAGAGTGTGGTCTAAAGATAAATCCCCAGAAAACCGAACTTGTGCTCTTTACGAGAAGATACAAAATTCCACAATTTGTGCCACCTAAACTTGATGAGACAAGTCTCAATCGTCTCATCAGGTCAAACATTTAGGTCTGAATTTAGACTTCAAGCTCGCATGGAAAGCAAACTTAGCAGAAAGAGCGCGTAAAGTGGCATGCACAATCTACTGCTACAAAAGAGCTATTGGGAAAAGGTGGCCACTGAAACCAAAAACTGTGTCATGGCTCTATACAGCGATAGTGGAACCAATCCTTCTGTATGGCGTGGTTATTTGGTGGCCAGCGATGGCAAAAACATCAAACAAAACCTGATTAACAGGGTCAGGAGGACTGCAGCTATTGTAATCACCGGGGCAATGCGCAATACCCGGACAAAGGCATTGTTCATGCTATTAAATTGGCTTCCGACGTAGGTCCTAGTGAAACAGCAGGCCAAGTGCTCTGCTATTCGATTGAAAGCTCTAAATCTCTGGCGTGATGAGAATATCGGCCACTCCACAATATTACGGAGGGATGGACCAACGGCAGAGAAAGTAGACCTCACTTCTCCGATTCCCTGCTTCCACCACAGTTTCAAGTCCGTCATCCCTAGCAGAGATGACTGGATCATGGAAAGAAATAGGATACAGGAATCGACATCTACACTGATTGATCAAAAATGGATGGAAAAGTTGGCTGTGGCGTTTTCTCCGAACAGCTAGGTCTGAGACTATCCTTCCGGCTACCAGACCACTGCGGTGTTTTTCAGGCAGAGGTCATCGCAATACATAAGGCAGTGGACTGGCTGAGAAATCAGAAAATTTCTATAAGAAATCTCAACATTTTCTGACAGTCAAGCTGCTATGCAATCATTATCCAACATGTATACCTCATCTAAAATTGTAATGGAATGTCGCACACTACTGAACGCGATGTCGCTTCACTGTGAAGTGATTTTTTGCTGGGTGCCGAGTCACAGTGATATACCTGGGAACTGCAAAGCTGATGCCCTAGCTAGAGCTGGCACTGAACTCCAGGATTATACACTAACACTCCAAGTTGGCCATCCGTTGGCCTCCTTCAAGCTAAGTTTCAAGCAGTACTATATAGAGGCTGCAAATAGGGCCTGGCTGCTGGAAGAAACCTGCAGGACAACTAGGCAAACTTGGCACACACCAAGCTCAAAGCGCACCAAGCAGCTCGTTAACACGAACCGTGAAACATTAAGTTTCATCGTATCCGTGCTGACGGGGCATTGTCTCATTGGCAGACACACAGAAAGACTGGGTGCCCCTTTCCACGATTTCTGCCGCAGCTGCAGATCAGGCGAGGATTAGGAAACAATCCAACACTTTCTGTGTGAATGCCCAGCACTATCCAAGAAACGTATGTAAACTTCAGGCTCACCTTTCCTGGACAGCCTCGCGGAAGTAGCCAGTTTGAATATTAGCTGCGTAGCCGGCTTCATACGAGAATCTAAATGGTTCTCGTCACCCAACAGGTTTTAGTGCCGCACCCTATTGAAATGCGGTATCACAATGGCTCTATCGTGGCCTAAGTGAGCCGCCTTTTGACAAAAGGGGCTGCCACTACAACCAACCAACCTTGTGTTATTGTGCTGGTTTTTGTAACCAGTTTGAGTAACGTGAGGCGAATGACTGTCACGAAGCCGTTGTGCTTGTTTCAGTATAGAATATGCACTGCGTAAGGTACTACACTGTTGCATTTCAATTAATATCGATTTATAATCCGAAATACAAGCTTTAAACCTTGGAAGCGCAAAAATTTCGTTAAAGTGTGGCTTAAAATGTTGAAACAAGTCTTTTTGTGGGTCTTGTGTTCAATTTGTTTAAGACAATATTGATTTCACGGTAAACTTTCTCAAATTTAGTACCGAGTTTGATACGATTCAAATCGTTAATAAGTGCCTGATGTGGCTCAGAAACACCAAAGTTCTCATATAGAACTTGTTTGATTTGGCACCACGTTACTAAAGGGTATTTATCAACGATAAATTGTGGTTCCCCACGAATTTTCGTGATCTCTATTTGCTCCATATATTGTTGGTGGGCTTCCGTTTCACACGATTGCAAAATTTGATCGACCCGGTTACAGAATCATTGTAAAGAAATACTTTTTCTCGTATTTGAAAACTCTTGTAAGCGGTTAGCTTCATGTAAAAAGTTTTCAAAGGATAACCGAAAATTCGGAAAAATATCCTCGCTCGGTTGTTGAAAGAAAATAATGGGAAATGTCCTTTGCCGTGTGTTGAGAGAGTCATTGTTCCTTGACTCAGGTGAAGGAGCTTGATGCTTATTCTAAAATACTCAAATGCAGAGTGAAATACGATACATTGTTGTGTGTGGTCTTCATATTTTAAATTTGGGCAAGGAATCGCCACACATTAGAATGAACAAAAATGCTCGCAGCGGGTCACGAAAACATAAACATGTGCACGACGAATAATGCATGTTGATGTAAACATGTGCGCGACGAATGTTGCATGTTAATATAAACAAGAAGAATTGAATCTCAATTGTGATGGTTTGGCAACATCAATAGGGGAATTTGTTGCGTCAAAGTCACGATGTAATAGAGATAGAGCAAAGCTATGTTCTATGAGTTATGAGGATCAAATATATGAATAAATATAACGTAACTATATTATATTAAGGAAAAGTGAGGCTGCTGCCGTAACTATGAATTATTTTATACCTAAAAATTTGTTAGGCTACTGTCTGCATGCAACGTGGAATTTTGCCGACGTACAATTCCCATAGCGCGAGTTACAACAGATAAACAATTTAATATAACTCGCGTGGAAATTGCACTGTAAGCACTTTGCTTTACGCGATTAGGTAAGAAATGGAATTACTTGTTAAGTCTTTCCGTTCTAGATGCGAAAGTCTTCCATCGCTAGAAATAAGGCAGGTCATTAAACTTTATTGGCTGGAGTGTTTCGTTTGGAAGATAAGGAAACGTTTTCTGAGATTTTACGGATAATTAATGCATGTGGCACCTTTTGTTGGTAGATAATTACTTTATTTTTGTTTTTCGTTTTTAAAAAAATACCATAAGCTCCAATAATGAGTAAAGGAATGATTGCGGAAAGACTTTAGGTAGTAATTTTATGAATATCTCGTTTTGATTTCGGAATCAGAATTTATTGAGAATTATCTATGTTTAGGTCCCTTGTTTCTAGAGAATGATTCGTTTCATTTTATTTTTTTGAAGGATGATTGCACAATCGTTGGAAGTGGTTGAATTGAAAAGACTTCCCAAGAGGTAAAGCTTTTTCCGTTTAAGGAAATTGAAGAATTTTCAAATTTAACCAAATATGTTCCGTTTTAGATGTGAGATGTGTTTCCTTCAGCAATAGTACCTTCAAATTCATTTAGAAGTATGACTCTAGTAGAAACTTCTTCTATTGTAGGAGCGTGCTTAGTTATTCGTTTTATTTCACATTGGATATAGACTTTTAAACAGGTGAAGATGTATGTAGTATTTCTTTCATTCACCATCGGGCATGGAAGCCCTCATTGCGACGCTGATAGCTAAGCTAACGCTTATTACGGCTATACCATAGCCGTCCACTATACACATAACGTAGACTAAACAAATTCCAATTTTTTCCAAATTCAAATGATTCAAGTGCAATAGTTACGGCTACACCAAAGTCGTCCACCATACACATAACGTAGACTAAACACATTCCAATTTTTGTCAAATTCAAGTGCAATTGCATTTCCTCTCACATGTTTCGGCGTCAGAATCTTTTTCAATATAAAAGCACAATTAGAAGAAAAATAAGTAACCTCTTTTTTTAAAAGCAAGCAAAAGCACTGCCGGTATGAGATTCAATAAAACTTTGAATTTAGAAGAAAAAAAGTCGTGTTTTTTATATCTTTTCTCGAGGATAACGTAGATCATTTAACTAGCACAGTCGGCTTAAGAGCGGAA
>OZ012661.1:43439706-43499706 GCA_963942545.1 Oxycera nigricornis | reverse complement strand
GTGAATTAGTTTAGAAATTACGTTAAGTCTCGCAAGCATCGCATATTATATTTTATCTGTGCCAAAAATTGGAAATATTTTACAAATGTGCCATCGTTCCTAATCTGATTTTGAAAGTTTTCCTATATATGTTTTATATAATTTGTTATGCTCTTTTTTTGTCAATAATGTGATTGGTTATATTTTCAAATTTTTCGATCAATTGCCTATTAGTTCTGGATTGTTGATTTACTTCTAAATTAAGATTGTTTTCGTTTTGTAAGATTTTGCTGATTTTTTTTTATTGATTTCGATCGCACCGTTAACGTCTAGGTTGCTTGTTATACTTTTAATAACTGTTGCGAAACCATTGATTAGACCACGTTTCGCTCTCTTCTTTGGCATCAGAGAGATTAACTTATTATCAGCCTCCTGCAAATTCGTCCTACTTATGTCCAAGGAATCTTTTATGTCCGTATATTTCTTAAAGTTGTGAGTGTCTCATTTATTTGTTCGATGTTTCGTCGGTATTTTTCTAGTTGTACAATATGAAGTAGATTGTTGTAAAATTCAATTAATTTAGCGTCGCCAAGACTCATCGGTAGAAGTCCTTGTCAGTTGGTCAGGTCTTGTATGTCCATCTTCTGTCCTTGTCCTAACCGGATTAGCTTGAAATTTACGTTTTCTTTTGATTTTAGATTTATGTAGTTTCTGATCTTTATCTGTTATAACTGTGATAAAATTGTTTTTTTTTAACTTTATGTTTTGTAAATCTTCGTGCTATTTTATTTCTTCTACACTCCCTTCTGAATATAATTGATCCTTCCTTATTACATTCAGGATCCTCTCGGTTAAGATTAAGTTTTTCTGTTCTTTTCATTACTTGTTTCTCTAAATGTGATTTTATGTGTGGAAATAACTTTGTCTGAAATTCCTTTAGTTTTTCTAAATATTCATGTACGTTACTTTGTTGCAAATTATTGTTAAATTTGTATGTTTTACCATAGAAAACTTCGTAGGGGGTATAGTTTGTGGAAGAGTGAATGGCGTTGTTGTAAGTGATTATTGTTTCGTTTAGTATGTCTTCGTGATCTTTATCGCGTTGTTTGTCATGTATGATTCTGTATATTTCAGTCAATGTGGAATGTAGTCTTTCTACGGGTCCGTTACTACTTGTCTGCTGATAGGATGTAATGCAGTGCTTGATATCGAATTGCCTACAGAAATCCTTAAATAGTGTTGAAGTAAACTCAGTTCCTTGATCTGAAACTAGCGTGCAAACGGATTTGGGTATGCCATGTAGGCTAATGTAATGCTTGAGCGATTTGATTATTGAAATACTATTGCGATTGTTCAACGTATAGGCTGCTGCAAATTTAGAAAATTTATCAAATATTGTAAGAATATATCTTTTATTTACTGTGTAAATATCGACATAAAGTGTATCAAGCGGTTTCTCAGGAGTTTCTGGAATTTGATACTTAGGCTTCTGAGGATTTCTATCGTACTTCATAGTTTGGCATGTATCGCAATTGTTAATAACTTGCGTTATTTTGTTTTTGAGAAAAGGGAAGTAATAGCTTCTTTTTAGATGTGAAAGGGTCTCATTTATTCCTCGGTGATTATTCTTTGCGTGATAATCATTTATAAGAGTGTCTTGCTCGTCAGAGTCAGTAACAGCTTGTAGAATCTCTACACAACGGATTATTTTATACCTCTTTGATTGCGAGAAGTGATCGGAATATACTTTTTGAATAATATAGAAAGTCTCGTCATTGGCATGAACTGCTATTAAACAATTGGGCGTAAAGTATTTCTTAAATATATCGATTAAACTATCTTCAGAGAATTGCGTTTTTCTGATTGTGCGACGTTATTTATTACGGAAGGGTACTTCCAAGACTGTTTCTGGTTTTCTGTCAGAATTCTCTAAAATAAACTGTAGTGAAAATTCGTTCAGTGGTCTTTCTGAAATGGGGATACCGGTGTTCAAATCTTCATCTGCGGGATGAATTGTTGTACCACCGGTACTCTGAGTGGATACGTTTGGAACGGATGTATTCGTTTCGTTAGCATGAATTTCAACTAGGGATTTTCTTGGTAACTTAATTCTGCTCAGAGCATCAGCATTACTATTTTGGTTCCCCTTTTTGTAGACTACATCGTAGTCGTATTCTTCTAGTTTTAAACGCCATCTAATGAGTCTGGAGTTAGGGTCTTTTAAATTCATCATCCAAGTCAAGGGTTTGTGATCTGTAACAATCTTAAATTTCCTGCCAAACAAGTATGGCCTGAAATATTTAGTAGCCCATACAATGGCTAGGAACTCCTTCTCGATGGTAGAATAATTAACCTCTGTGTCAGTCAATGTTCTACTGGCGAAGCAAACTGGTTTATCACTGCCGATTGGGCCTTGTGATAATACTGCGCCAATTGCAAAGTTACTCGCATCGGTTGTTAAGACGAAGTTTTTGCTAAAATTTGGATGTTGTAGGATAGGGTCATTCATTAATAACTCCTTGCAGCTATTGAAACATTGGACGTAGCGATCGTTCAGATCAATTGTTCTTCCCTTTTTCAAGCACTCAGTCATTGGCTTGGTAAGTTTTGCAAAATCTCGAATGAATTTGCGGTAATACCCAAGTAGTCCAAGGAAAGATTTAATTTCTTTCTGAGTTTTGGGTACAGGGAAATCCCTGATCGCCTGGACCTTGTCTGGATTAGGCTTTACTCCTTTAGTAGTCACGATGTGACCTAGAAATGAAATTTCTTTCCGCATAAATTCGGATTTGTCCAATTGGACTTTGAGGTTTGCTTGTCTTAACCTTTGGAATACTTTTTTCAGATTTTCTAGATGTTCTTGGAGGGAAGTAGAGAACACGATTATATCGTCCAGATAGACTAAGCAAATTGTTCCTTGAAGCTCTTTAAGAACATTGTCCATAACCCGTTGGAACGTGGACGGTGCGTTTTTAAGGCCGAATGGCATCCGCACATATTCGTAATGTCCACCTTCGACCGTAAAAGCGGTTTTGCTAACGTCCTTGGGATTCATCTCGATTTGATGAAATCCGCTCGCCAGGTCAAGTGTAGAATAGTACATTGACTTGCCAAGTTTGTCAAGGATGTCATTGATATTCGGAATTGGGTATCTATCAGTTATCGTTTTTTCGTTTAGTTTTCGATAGTCGATAACTAATCTCCATTTCCGTTTTCCGCTGGCATCCCACTTCTTCGGAACTATCCACACTGGGGAGCTCCATGGTGAGTAGCTTGGGCGGATTATACCTTGGTTGAGCAGGTCAGTTATTTGCCTACGAACTTCATCCTTATGAACGAAAGGGTATCTATAAGATTTTGTATATATAGGCGCATCATCCACAGTTTTAATATAATGTTTAATTTGATTTGTAAAACTAAGGTTTTGCCCTTCTCGGAAGAAGATGTCGTCGTATTCGTGGCATATTTGGAGGAGCTGTTTTCGTTCTTCGTCGTTTAAATGGGACGTTCGAAGAATTTCGGAGATGTCTTTTAGTGATGGAGGATGTAGATGACCGTCGTCGTATGTTATGTCGTAATTGTGAAGCTGATGATAGTGAGAGATGAGCTCTTGAACTTTTAGAGGTTGTTCAACAAAGAGTGTTCCATCTGAAGGTGAATGATTTAGGACTTCGATTAGGGCAAACCAATCTTTCGCTGCGTATATTCCTTCCGAAATAGTAATATTAGGCGTGATGTACACAGATTTGACATAAATTTCACCATTTTCGATGTCAACCGGCAATTTAACAATGGATTTACTTTTCCCTGAAATAGTGTATTTTGCAGATGTGAAATTTGGTTTGAAGTTTAAAGCTAAGGCTGCTCTGTTGGTAACAAGGACTTTGTTGCCAAGATCGACTTTTGCTCCAAGGGTACTTAGTGCATCTATGCCTAGAAGTCCATCAAAATACCCGTGGAATCGGAAAACTAGAAATCGTGTTTCTCCCGGTTGATTAAATTCAATGAAGTTGGGGAGCATGATTCCTTGTTCTATTTTATGTTGAGCTAAGACAGTTGTGATAAAGGTGGGTTTATTTTTTTTTATGTCAGAGGGACTGACGAATTCGGGATTGATAAAAGAAGATGAAGCTCCAGTATCTATTAGAAATTTCAATGGACGACCAAATGGGGAAGAAATGTTAATATATGGCAGGATAAATCCGTGCTTACTAACGTCTAGGTATCCGATTGGTTTGTTGAGGCATTTTGCCGAAAATTCGAGTCGTCTATTACAGGTTCTGCTACGAAATCTTCTACCTCGTGTTCTTGTGGTTGACTGTTGTAATCGTATAAAGGATAGTTATCTGGCTCGTTTCGGTAAAAGGGATATTCACTATTATTTGTACAATTGTATGGGTCGTATTGGTCTAGCATGTAAAGATAATTCGTAAGGTTTCCCTCCATATTAGTATAAGAGTTGGATTCGTCGACATTAAGAAGCGCTCTGTTTGCCAAAATTATTGTAGAAAGGCCTCGTCTGGGGTTTTGTCGTCCTTGACATTGCTGTGCTGGTATCCATGAGCTCCGGTTTTAATCCTGTCTGGTTATTTGCCTGGTTAGAACCAAATCTTTGGATGTTATGATCATTAAACTGGTTTGAACGCGGGAGGACAAATCAGTTTGTTTGTGGCTGTCGTTGTTGGTAAAAATTCATTTGGGGGCGATTTTGCTGGAACGGTGAAAAATGTTCAACAGATTGGTGTTGAACAAAGGGTTGATGCAGAAAAGGCCGTCGTTGAACAGAAGATTGATGTTGGAATGGGGGACGAAAGCTTTGTGGTTGTGGCCTAAAGATATTGAATGTCCTAAAATTGGTTTGATTATTATTTTGTGGAATGATTTGGGGTGTTTTGACGTTCAAAGCATTTACATTTCTTTTGTTTTCCACTTTAGTATAGTTTATGTTTAGTTCTTGGACACAATATGAATAAGCAACAGCAAGTGTTACCGGTTTCATTGCTCGTATCATGGAACCAAAAGGTTCGTTTAGCCCGGAAAGAAACGCGTTCAAACACATTTCAGAAAATAATTTCCTTTTTGCCGCAATAACGTTTAAATCTGTTTCATGGATGTTGGCGTGATTATTCATGCTGGATAGAATTTCGATCACTTCACTATATAATTCTTCCGTTGATCGGTTTCTCTGTTTAAGGCCGTGCAGGTCTTTTATGAGGGAAGTTTCATTCCTCTTGTCTGCATAATGAAAAATAAGGTTTTCCTTAATGTGATCTCAATTTAATGTGGTGCCATACATGTTAAGCACTTCATTGGCGGGTCCTACAATTTTATTTCGGATTGCTCTCATTAGAAGCTGCCCATAGGGAGTACCACTCGTGGGTCTTATCAACTCAAGAATTTCGTTGACGTTATCGATGAAATCAAATAGTAATCTGGGATTTCCTTCAAAGCGAGGAAGATCTTTTATTGCGTCAGGCACTCGGAGAGCCGTGAACATATCGATGCTAGCCGGATTGGCAGTGGTAGTCATATTGTTAATAGATAAATCACTAATCAATTTATAGCTATATAAGTCACTTTCACTTCTATTTTTCTCCGCGAACGAATCGGTTTCTGTCGAACTAACTGTAATTTTATTTGGTTTAAATATTTTTGAAATATTTGAAAGGCTAAATGATCGCTTTGTATTATTTGGCACTGCGTCACTATTATTATTAAGTTTATTATTTCTTACAAATACTAAGTTTTCGGAGTCTGCAAGCCTACGCCTTGGGGGTATAGAGTACGGTTTGGAGGAGGAAGGCTTAAGTTTGGTGGGAAACATATACAATATATGGAAAAAATTGCCGACAGGTATATTAAGATTATTAAGCAATCATTTCCACCTTGTTTTGTCTTCCTTCTAGACGATTTTACTTTGTCGCTGTTTGAGTCGGCACTTTACAGCGATATTCCCTCGCTGCTGTATTTTTACACACACGACACCTTTTCCATCAATTTTCTATTTCGAATTGCGTTATTTCGCGCTATCGATAACCCGTCGATAACTCCGATTTAGAATTTGACTTTTGCGAACGTACGCCTTCCGCCCTTAAGTCGACTGCGCCAGTTAAAGGATCTACGTTATTATTTTCAAAAACTACAATGAAACACGACTTTCTTTCAAATTCAAAATCATTTATTTAAATTCTAACCGATGCTTTCGCTTGCGCTTACAAAATTGAACTCTCCGTTTTTACTTCTAATTGCGTATTTATATTATAAAAAGGGTTCTCACGCCGAAACGTGTGAAAATTAGATTCTGTTTAGTCTACGTTAACTATTGCACTTCAATCCCTTATCATTTAATTTTGGAATTGGAATTTGTTTAGTCTATAAGACATAATTTGTTAAGTCTATAAGACATAAGAGATAGTACACATAAGTGTATGGTGGACGGCTATGGTGTAGCCGTAACTCCCGCTTACATACCGATACAAAAAAAATTTCATCAAACAAAACAAACTATTCGTCTTGTGAGGCTATACCTCCTAAGTTACTTTACCCTAAGAATTCTCGCGCGCATACCGAGATAATACCGCGTTCAAGGGCTGCCCGAGAGAAAAAAAAATCTTTACGTTACATTGGTCTATTGGTGGAATTCCGAAGCTACTCAAAACAAAATAAAAACAGGCAAGAAAGAAAAGAAAACGAAAGACTACCGCGTACTGAAACAATCTCTCGGGTGGCCGTGCCACTCTCGATTTGGACGTCGAGCTTCAGCGGATGTCGCTGCCTGGGCCCGCCCTACCATGGCCTAGTGCTTGCGTGTCCGCATGTATTGTGCGCACTAGGCCCACCACTACTCACCTTGGCCGGGCTATTCCGTTAGCTGTTAGAAATGGAGGTCATTCGAGAGGGAGAGCCCTCAAGGAAACTCTAGAATATTCAATTCATTATAAATTTATTCATTCTCACTTCGAACAGGTCCAAACTACTAGAAAAGAAAATATAACTAAAGAGGCGAAATGCTATAAAATTTAATTTGTAATTATTATAAACTACTTTAAGGTATATGAAAAAAAAATTTACTTTACGGATGGTAGCGATTTGTTTTCTTTAAATATTTCTATATTGTAAATGTTTATATATATATATATATATTTTTTTCTTCAAAGGGTCTATAGCTACAGATGTCAATCTGTTGTATTTTTTTTCATAATTCAAAAAAAAAATTTTTTTTGTACTACTACTTCCAGACTCATACTTCTGTGATTCGCTTAGAACTAGAATTATTCTTACATAATGTTTAACCTTACATTCTAAAAGTAAATACATTCGGTAGTATGGTCTGGCTATATAATAATGGATGCTTTGACTTACTCAGCGTTTACATGTAACTACTCTTTTAAAACATGATTACTCTCCCTTTTCTTGACATCTGGTTCTATATGTGTCCAACATAAACATTTTTAATATGAAATGGTACTAGGGAGATACTTTAAGTCCTTCCGCACAGACACCTAAGCACACACATCGAGGCCGCAACGAATATGATCACCACTAGCATGAACTGTGAGCATAATTGTGGCTCAATCGCCCAAAAAAAAACGTTCGAGCGTAAACACACTGAAGGCGGGTTAGTTAGTTCTAATCACTGAAAATTAAGGCATTGGTGCCAAATCGTTAAAGGTTTTGCATTGCCTTCTAATCGACTCACAAATTTCATTGCTAACCAAAACCATCCTTTGCTCGCTTTTTTTTTATTTCTTGGGTAAATCTCTTGCTACATGATATCCAATTACCGATTGCGATTAAAACCAACCGCGCTAGTGTTGTGAACGATGAAATCCAAAATAAGGAGGAATGGGCCAATTGATTTAAGTATTGGTGCAGTAACCAGCATAATGTTCAATTGGCCGAAAATTAGTTATACTCTATCAGGTACAACAAAAATCAGTTGTGTGCATCTCGGATCGCTTTCAGAAAGACTTCTCCTCTTCGCCCTTCGTTTGCTGATCCATTTGTATAACAAAATAAATCATTTCTAAAGCTAGAAACGAAAACAAGCCACTTCGCTGTAAACTAAATACAAACAATCCAATCACGCTGGCTTTGTTGCCACACAACACCGAAATTACTACCGGAGACATGTGCGATTGGCGTTAAAAGGGTTAACTGTTTCGACAATTGGGATTCGCGCTTAACCTCAATCGTTTTGTCTTTTCTTCAATTCTTTTGGGACACACATGGCCTCCATTACATAGTCGATAGAAACTGCGTGCACTGTTATTGTAATGGTAACTGGTCGACACAAGAATTCTAGGTTAAGCGGATGAGTGCCGGCACAATTCGGATGGGCTATCGAAAAATCTTTCAGCCTGTTGGGATGTTTGCTTGATCTTTCAAGCAATAAAATCCCCGGTTAGAGCACAAATCACACCGAGTTTTAGCTGCTTTGCGCGCAAGATTCTTCCTCCTTCCACAACCACCGTTACTCTCTTCAGAACTCATTTTTTTTACTTATCAATTTTTTTCTGCAACTTGGGCCTATCTACTTTCGCGCGCAAAAATACAATAACGCTTCTTCGCGACTACCGATTCTTATCCTGTTTAGTTTAGTTATTTACACTTGTGAACGCCACACTCTCCCGAATTTATCTCACACCAACCGCTTAACACCACGCGGATCTCCTTTCTTCGCTAGTCACCCGTGAACCGCTCGAGTTCCAAAAAACGACTCCCTGTGATCCAGTCTCGTCCTAGCGGGATCCCTTGACTCTGAACTGAATAACCGGTATCACAGGTTGCCCATGGGGCGGCATGGTGCAGTGGTGGCCAACCCAGCGGCTGTGCCACATTACAACACAGGCATGAGTGCTCCGACCTCCGAAGCAGACGTGCCTGAAGACTCTGGTTTAGGGTAGAATGTCTTTGGCCTGATATATTCCCCAGACCTTGTTGTCTGGGCCCGTTACTTGAAAGCATGCGTTGCCGTGTTGCTTGGTGATGGTAGCCTTACAGAATTTCTTGTCCAGTTTGGCGTTGTAATGGTCCACCGCCTTACTTTGTCCAAAATTTCGAACATAGACGGTGTCCCCAACCTGGAACTTCGGTTTTCTAGACCCCAAGTTGTAGACCCTACCCTGTGCCTGCGCAGCTTTAGCTAATCTCTATGCCACCTGATTGCGGATAAGCTCCATACGTTCGTGATGTAGCAATTCGGTTTCGGGCTCTTTCAATAGATGTATGGTTCTTAGTAGAGCGTAGGTGCTCCCATGCCCGATCATGTTTTGCCCGAACACCACGAAGTATGGGGCGGAATCAAGGGAGACATGATGAGCTGTCCGCAGTGCACAGTTGATGCGCGACAGCTTCCGATCCCAATCACGCTAATTCGGGTGCACATATGCTCGTATCGCGGCCAACACCGAACGATTTCCACGTTCTGTGGCGTTTGCCTGGGGGGGGGAATAAATAGCCGTATAATGGTGGCGTACGCCGTACTCTTCCAGGAGCTGGTTGAAGAGATTGCTCCGGAATTGAGGGCCATTGTCAGAAGTGATGGTTTCGGGGACTCCGATCAAGTGAAATAAATCTTCTTCCATATAGTGGGTGATAAGTTTTGCCGACGCGGATTTGAGAGGTTTAAGGAAGGTGAACTTGAATAGGTGGTCCAGGACAACCAGAATAAAGGTGTGACCAGCAGATGATCGAGGGTACGGGCCGAAGAGGTCAATATACAAGCGTTGGAAGACACGTTCTGGAACACCGGTAGGACGCATGGGTGCTCGAAGGGTTTGGTTGGGCGCCTTGGTCTCTTTGCAGGTTTCGCACGAACTGACATATGCAGCGACCTGTTTGGTCATGGCTGGCCAATAGAAGAGCTCTTTAAGCCGCTTGACGGTCTTTCCGATGCCTCCATGTGCACTTAGCGGATGATTATGGGCTCGCTGTATCAAGGAGGTCGTCAGTTCGTCCGGAACCCATAGCTTCCATGCATCTCTGTCTATTGCAATGTCACCAGTGGCATGCTGGCAACGCTTGTATATAAGTCCCTCAAGAACTCGTAAATCCGGCAGTTTTGCTCGCTCTTGCGATATTTGTCTTGCAAGCTCTAAATACTTTTCGCTCATGAAATGTGGGGAGGAAAGATCGATCTCGATGGTGTTGATTGAGATCTCCTCTAATTCAAGACCTTCTGACGAGAAAACTCTTGATAGCGAATCCGGCACTATGTTTTGGCTTCCCTTCCTATGCGTAATTTTAAATTTGAAGCCTTGGAGTTTCAAAGCCCATCTTGCCAACCTGCCATGTAAATCCGAGAGTGTCATTAGCCATTGTAGCGAGGCATGATCCGTGATGACCTCGAATTCATGACCTTCTACATAGGCTCGGAATTTCCTAATAGCTAACACGGCGGCAAGACACTCCTGTTCAGAAACGGTGTAGTTTCGCTGCGCAGGGTTGAGCTTATGAGACATGTAAGCAACAGGAACTTCCACACCATCGTCGGTCTTCTGCATCAGTACCGCGCCGACACCATATTGACTTGCGTCACAGTGTATGGCGAAGGGGCGTTTGAAATCGGGACTGTGCAGAACCGGTGCGGTTCATAGAGCATTTTTCAAATCTTGGAAGGCCCTGAGGCTAACATCGTCCCACAGAAACTGTCGCTTACGCGATAGGAGGTCCGTGAGGGCTGTGGATAGAGCTGCAAAAT
The DNA here is from genome assembly GCA_963942545.1 of Oxycera nigricornis. Classification (NCBI taxonomy): domain Eukaryota; kingdom Metazoa; phylum Arthropoda; class Insecta; order Diptera; family Stratiomyidae; genus Oxycera; species Oxycera nigricornis. The sequence continues at coordinate 43,489,025 of OZ012661.1, read as the reverse complement.
TTGGCACGAAGTGTCGGTACTAGCCACAGATTCCGAGGAAACGTCGTAACTGTTTCACTGAGGTGGGGCGCGGAAATTCCTGTATGGCTTGCACCTTGCTTGGATCCGTTCGGATTGTACCATTGCCGATGATATGGCCCAAGTATCTCACCTCTTTCATGAGGAACTTGCTCTTCTCTATATTGATGGTCAGTCCGGCCTTACGTAGGCACAAAGCAATCTCTTGGAGCAGCTGAAAGTGCTCGTCTAGAGTCTCGGTGATCAACAGGAGATCATTTAGGTAGACGAAGACCTGGTGGCGTATGTGTGCTGGGACGACCTTATCCATCAACCGTTGCATCGTTTGGGTTTTGTTACACAAGCCAAATGGCATGGCGACGAATTGGTACAACGGGCCACCCGGTACGGTAAAGGCTGTCTTTTCCTTAGACCCTTCTTCCAATGGGATCTGCCAAAAGGCGTCTTTTAAATCGAGGCTAGTTATAAACTGAGCTCTTGGAAGTCGACTTAGTATCCCATCGATGACTGGCAATGGATAAGCATCCTTTACCGTGACTTGGTTCACTTTTCGTGCATCCAGACACATTCTTACCTTCCCAGGCTTCACTACTAAGGTTACTGGAGACGACCAACTCCCGGATGACTCTTCGATGACACCCATTGTCAGCATCCTATCAATCTCTGCAAAGAGAAGTTTCTCCACCGCGGGGGAAACCGAAAAGTGGCGTTGTTTGATGGGCCGACTGGGTCCCACGTCAATAACGTGCGAACGTTCGACCGAGTCCTTCTCGAGAAAAAGATGGAAAGCTGGCAATGACCGAATCGAGCATGCGTTGCTGTGCCGATGATAACTCGTGGCGAGGACTGGCTGGTTCTAGGGTACACACTGCACCATTATCGCGAAGAACGTGCTCCTCACGAAAGATGTCTTTGGCGAGACAGAATAGGCGGACGAAGTCCACACCGAGATATATATTCTGACTCAGAGTTGGTATGATCAGGAAGGACATAGTGTGCGTTGTACCACGGAAGGTAACGGAACCTGTGATTTTGCCAACAGCTGCATGGTTGGTGCCGTCCGCACTCTTTAGGCTCACGTTTAATTTTTCAACGTGGTGTCGGCGGTTGGCCAGGACTTTTCTTGCAAAATTTGCTGCCAGACAGCTTACACTAGCCCCAGTATCGATTAACCCACGCACGTGTTCGTTGTCGAACAGAGTGACATTGGCGTATGGTCTTAAATCGTCAGTGGGTTGGTCCACAATGGTTGTTGGGACGTATATGTTTTTGTTGCGCAGGACCCTCTCCCAGAATTTCCTCAGTCGTAATGTGGACCTCTTCGGATATTTTAGGAGAAACTCCTCCAAACCAAAAATACGCTCTCTTGCTCGCCGATATTCCTTCATGCGCACATGGTAAGGTTTTTGAAATGCATGACTGCTGGCCTGTACATAAATTGAATCCTCAGAGGGAGAGAGACACGGGGTGTGAAGACTACCACGCTTTAAAATGCGGAAATGATTTTTAATAGTGCTATTTGTTAGGGAGAGATCACTTGCGGTCGTGGTATCCTCGGTTATTTGGTCTTTTTTTCCTGAATCGGCTAAGCTTTGGGATGGTGTCGCGGTCCAGGAGGCCTCTGCTGTTGGTGAGGTCTCGATCCCGACCAGATTTTTGGATCGCTGCATGCTGGACAGCTGGGCTTGTAGGTGTCGGGCTTGCCACAACCATAGAAGAAAACTGAGCGCTCCGCTAGGCACACATCAAAACGATGTCCTGGCTTCCGACAGTTCCAGCACACAGCGGTCTTTTCCAATGCAGCTACTATGCTGCAGCCGCTGGTATCTACAGACGAGGAGAGATCTTCCGGCATCCAAGAGGACTCCTCTGGTCGTACTACCGCTCTCGTCTGTTCCGCTTCCCGAGGGCACAACTCTTCTACGAGGCGTTGGCTGGATGAAGGTCGCGCGTGTGGCTTAAAAACGCCGCGCTGTGCGTCAAGATTCTCTTGTCGCCTGGCATAAGTGCGCAGCATCTGCACAGAAGTGATTGGGAGGTGCAGCAAACTGTTACGGAGGTCCAAGCGTAAATTGAGCTTTAGTAACTCCACTAGCTCATTGTCACCGATGGGTGTTGGGAGGCGATCGGTGAGCCGAAGAACACCGTCGCAGAATGAGTCGAACGATTCGTGTATGCCTTGCTTTCGGCTGCGAATCAGCTCTCGTATTTCCAGCTCGGAGAATCCATCACCAAATCTGTCTCGCAACGCTTGGCAGAACGCGTGCCAGTCAAGATATTCCGACCCTCGCAGATACCTCCAGTACCAGTCCGCGGCTTCTTCCATCAAAAGGACGTGCAAAAACTGGCATACAAATTCCATGTTTCCGCGGAGTGTATTACGTGTGAGAGTACGAACCTGGAATAAAAATTTGTTGACAGGAAGGGAGCTGTGGCAGCCTTAGTAACGCCACATTTGACGACTCTGACGTTTCTTTCTCTGACAGCGAGAGGCGCAGAAAACGTCAAGTGAAAACCTCCTTCTTCCACGACACGCGGCCGGCGACAGTCGACTTGTAAATGCATTCTATGTTAAACTATTGTTCGTTACATTTAAATAATAATCACAGTTAAATATTTCCGTGGTGTTTAATTCTAAAACCGACTTGCTAAACACCACATTGGTGACCCCGACAATTCGAGCAAATTTAAGTCAGCGCAAGAAGAGACTTCGCCCCAACGCGGTTGGGCCGCAAAACGACGCGCGTGCATAGTGCTGTCTCTTTTACAATCGCGTCAGTCAGTAACGACAACACACAGTTGCCTTAACACAGAGGTTTCTCTTTCCTTGTTCCTGTTTGTATTGGTGGCGTCTGGATTCTCGGCGCACGCACGGACTTGCCGTTTCTACACACGCATAGGAAATTGGTTCTACACGCAGCCTAACGAGACATGGGTCTACCGCGAACACCCTTTAAGGAAATATCCGGCGACGTAAACACAAATCCGCTGCTATATGCAGCACGTGATTTATCACCGGACACTCTCAAGTCACCGCAGTTATTAACCACACAAACGCACGCTTCGGCATGGCAATCGGAGGATCAAACTGTCGCGGCAATCAACAACATCAAACTGCCCCCTTTCTGGAAAAATGATCCAGAATCTTGGTTTTTCCATGCGGATGCGCAGTTCTAATTGTCGAAAGTCGTCGACAACACCAAATATTACACCGTCATCGCATCTCTTGACATGGAAGTGCTCCGACAGATTTCAGACATCGTCCGATGACCAGCACCGCAAGATAAGTATGCATTCCTTAAATCGCAAATGCTTTCCAGGTTTACCATCTCCAAGGAGAAACGAATCAACCATTTGCTAAACCACCTCGATCTGGATGACAAAACCCCCTCGCAGCTACTCCGTGAAATGCAAACCCTTGCACCGGAAGGTTTTACTGATGACATCATCAGAACCCTCTGGCTAAATCGGTTACCAGCTAATGTTCGTTGCATACTCGTGGCAAACAACGATTTTTCGCTGTTGGGACAAGCCACAATTGCAGACCGAATACTTGAGAACAGTTTACCATCTCATGTCATGGCTACCGCACATCAAAAACTTCGTGACCAGCCAAACAGTGCATTTGAGATGCGCTTTCAGATCATCGAGCAAAAACTCGAGGAAATCACCGAGTCTGTCAAGACGTTAGCAGTCAAGCTCAACGGTGAAACCAAATCACTCTCGAATTCTTACAGAAACGTGCCAAAACCACAAAAAGAACGCAAAACGTGCTACTACCACCGAAAATTTGGCAGCGAGGCAAAGCGTTGTGTTAGCCCGTGTGATTTCAAACCTACTAATGAGTCAAAAAACTGAATAAAGAGTCACCTAGCAAACGTAAACTAGGTGACCAGCCACTTACTGACATCAACCAAGTAGAATACCGCCTACACATTAGAGACAGAAATTCCAAAATTAAATTTCTAATCGACTCTGGTTCCGTCGTGTCCGTTTTGCCATTTGCGCAGTCAAATATAAACAACAGCACAGGACACATAACATTATACGCTGCCAACAACACGGGTATTAAAACCTACGGCCAACAAACCCTTGGGCTGGATTTCGGTCTTTCCAAAACCTGTACATGGCAGTTCATAGTCGCCGACGTTAAAATGGCGATAGAAGGTGCAGATTTTTTGGCCGCTTTCAATCTTTTAGTGGATTTGAAACACAAACAATTGATCGACAAAACCTCACTCTGCACCACATCTGGGGAGACAATCAAAGCACAAATTTGCAATTTGTCCGCTCTCGACCCACAAAGCTGCTACAGCAATCTTCTTAAACAATTCCATGGCATCACGGAGTCAAGCCGAGTACGAAAATGTTCAACTTGCCCAGTTTTTCATTACATCACAACCACCGGACCCCCTGTAGCTGAGAGGCCGCGCCGTCTCACTGGTGACAAACTGCTGGCAACCAAACGAGAAATCGACCTATTGTTGCAGCAGGGCATCTGCCGTGCATCCTCTAGTCCTTGGGCCACTCCTCTTCACCTCGTCAAGAAGAAGAACGGTGAGTGGCGCGTCTGTGGGGACTACCGCAAACTCAACGCTCAAACATTGCCAGATCGATACCCGATCTCCAATATTCACGATGTTGCGGAAAGAATGCACGGCAGGACCATCTTTTCAACTATAGACTTGGACCGGGCGTATTACCAAATTCCAATGGCCGAGGACGACATACCCAAGACTGCTGTGTGCACTCCATTCGGACTTTTTGAGTACCTTGTCATGCCCTTCGGGTTGCGAAATGCAACACAAACTTTTCAAGGACAGCGTTTTACGTGGATTGGATTTCATCTTCTGCACCATTGACGACATAATCGTCATGTCCACGACGCCGGAGGAGCACATGAAACACCTGACACAGCTGTTCACACGTTTAAAACAACAGGGATTGCGAATCACCATCGGCAAGTGCGTTTTTGGAAGACGGGAAGTATTATACTTGGGTTACACTATTAACGCAAATGGGTGCAAACCACCATCGAGTCGCGTTGACACAATTGCTAATTACCCAAAGCCAACAACTATCGCAGATTTACGCCATTTTTTGGGCATAATTAACTACTACAGACGCTGCATCCCAATGGCAGCTAACTTGCAAGCGCCACTTAAATCATTCTTAAAACAATCCCCCAAAAATGACAAACGCACAATAAACTGGACTCCAGAATCTGACACGGCTTTCACAGCGTGCAAACGAAGCATAGTGGAGGCTACTTCCTTAACACACCCGGTGTCTTCTGCACCTTTGGCACTAATCACGGACGCTTCCGATGAAGCAATTGGTGCTGCCTTGGAACAACTAGTCAGTGACCAATGGCAACCACTGGGTTTCTATTCTAGAAAGCTGAGTACCACAGAAACAAATTACAGTGCCTATGACCACGAGCTGCTTGCCGTCTATGCAGCCATCCATTTCTTTCGCCACATTCTGGAGGCACGACCATGCGTCATCAGGACAGACCATAAACCACTGGTCTACGCTTTCAGCCAAAAATTAGACAAGGCTTCCCCACGTCAGTTACGACAGCTTGACTACATATCACAATTCACGACGCAGATATTACATATCTCCGGCGCCACCAACACGGTAGCGGACGCGTTATCACGAATCTGTGAAATAACCATGCCAACAACATTAAACGCCGAAGTACTGGAACGCGAACAATCAGTTGACGCAGAAATTCACCACCTTCTACAAGCAGGCACCTCTCTTCAACTACGAAAGGTGTTTATCGGGAAAGCATAGGTTTACTGCGACGTTTCCACAGATCAGGTCAGACCATATATTCCCTCATCCTTGCGCCGTCGCGTTTTCCAGTCAATACACGGTTTGGCACATCCAGGCGTAAAATCCAGCGTACAGCTCGTTAAAACTAAACTCGTCTGGCCAAACATCAAAAAGGACGTAACTCAATGGGCACGTTGCTGTGTTTACTGTCAACGAGCTAAAGTCCAACGACATACCAAAAACAAACCAGCCCATATCATCGTCCCAGACAACAGATTTGAACACATCCATTTGGATATCGTGACTCTACCAGCCATCAACGAATACAGGTACTGCTTCACTATCACAGATAGATTTTCACGATGGCCTGAAGCGGTAGCACTTAAAGACATTTCAGCTACCACAATAGCAACCGCCTTCTACTCGACGTGGATTGCTCGTTTTGGAACTCCCAAAACTATCACCACGGACCAGCGTACACAGTTCGAGTCATCGTTATTTCGAGCACTCAGCAACTTACTGGGAGCGAACCGTCTTCAAATGACTCCATACCACCCCACATCCATAATCGAACGCTGGCACCGCGCATTCAAAACATCATTGATGGCAGCGCTAATGCGCAGTAAGTCAACGCCATGTACAGAACTTCTGCCCACAGTCCTACTCGGACTACGAACTGCTATCAAACCGGACATCGGCGCATCACCTGCCGAGCTCCTTTACGGCAGCACACTTCACCTACCGGGCGAATTTTTCACTGGCGAAGAAACTGCGACTATACCAGCTACATTCGTCGAAAAGCTCAGGGAACACATGCGAAACTTACGCCCAGTCCCCACTAATCATCACGACAAGCGAAAATCATTTGTGCATCACGATCTTTCGACATGTTCCCACGTATTCCTGCACATAGATGCTGTCAGAAAGCCTTTGGAGCCTCCTTATACAGGACCACATGAAGTGATAGCCAGACAATCTGACCGTGTCTTCACCATCAAAGTAAAGAATCAGCCCATCTGCATATCCACCGAAAGACTGAAAACGGACTGACCGGAGATCTCAGACACCAACACTGAAGGTCTGGAACAACCGATCGAATCCCCACTCTTCTGGAAAATTCCAACCCGCACATATAGCAGAAACCCAAAAACAGCACCTGCAACGACAGGCACAGTGCTAACAAGGACAGCGACGCGGCCACAGAGTCCTTCGCCATAAACAACCGACAACATCGTGACTTCAGTCACTGGGAAGGGAGTATTGTGGCAGCCTTAGTAACGCCACATTTGACGACTCTGACGTTTCTTTCTCTGACAGCGAGAGGCGCAGAAAACGTCAAGTGAAAACCTCCTTCCTCCACGACACGCGGCCGGCGAAAGTCGACTTGTAAATGCATTCTATGTTAAACTATTGTGCGTTACATTTAAATAATAATCACAGTTGAATATTTCCGTGTGTTTAATTCTAAAACCGACTTGCTAAACACCACAGAGCCTAACCGTCCACTGAATTTGATATTCCCCCTTGTATGATAGTAAGGGCCCGCTCTGCAGAGAGTGGAGCAGGTTGAGCTCGCCAGCCCACGGAATGGTCATGTATTTGACGGGAGCGTCCAAGAGGTGATTCAGGTGACGTTTCGTTTATACGAACTGGGCCAGTTGGGGTGGGTGCATGAGCCAGGCTTGCAATTTCTTGCATTACCCCATCTCGCACCAGTTGTGGCAGCCACTGCTGCAGCTGCTGTATCGTTATAGCCGAGGTTTTTTCGACTTCAGATTGGGTAGATCTCACGTCGGGGAGTTCTGCCTGCTCCTCATTCGTTGCCTTTTTGGAGGACTTATCACCACCAACAGCAGCGTGCATTTCCTCCAAATTAAGGTCCTGCTGCTGAGTAGCTTGAGATCTCGTATTATAACGACCTAGCTTAGGTCTTGCCCCTCGTGTCAAGACAGGGGTTGGAGCTTCACTGTCGGTTGGAAGGTATGCACCTCCTATTCGGTCTCTTGTTTGATAAGGTCGTAGATCTCGGGGATTGCATGTCTCCCGACACAATGGACAGCTTGGATTTTTGCGGAGCCATTGTTCCATGCATAGCGCATGAAACACGTGTGAGCAGGAAGTCTGCACCATTGACTCGTCACCCACGTACTCACAGGTACATATTGTACAGACGGCGTCGTTAAAGCGACTTGTTGCGACTGGGCTGTGCCTAGATGTCATATTTATTGGTCGTTCTCTCTTATTACTTGTCAAAAAGAAACATAAATTAAATAATAGTTAAATTGCCAGAAAATGAGTAGGAAGAATATTTCAAAAAAATAATAATGGTTGAGTTTCCTTGAGGCTTCCCCTCCAATCAATGACCGATGCAAGGACCTCGGCCAAGATAAATAGCTTCCACCAAAGTTCAACCTCCAGCGAGGGTGCACATTTACTTCATTACAAAGAGAGAGAAAAATTGTTCCCGAAAACAAATATCAAAAATTTACCGAGGCGAGTGAGCAGACAACTCCGAGCTGTCAGAAGAGTGGACGAACGCACGCGCGATTTAGCACTCAGTGCTTCGTAATTCCTGCGACCCCCGTCATCCCGGATCCGCGACTCACTTCACCTGTACCGCATTCAAAAAATTATAGAGAACTCCCAATACACAAAGGCAAGGTACATATCGAATCTTTCACGAGACCAATCAAGGTAGGTTTTACCCACCAAGTTGGTAGTTCTCAAGCAAAAGAGACGAGCCTCCTTGCGCGTACGAGTACGCAGGACATCACGTTGGGATTCCCTTTCGCGAATAAAAAAAAATGGAAGGAGAGTTGGACGACCTGCACTTCACAAAAAAATTTACTCAGGTGGGCTATTGCTCACTAAGTCCAACATCTCCGTTTTGTGAGTTACCCCATTGGAAAACCCTGGATCGATAAGATCGATTTCCAAGTCAACATTTGACTGGAGATAAGCTGTTTGGGGGCCCCACGTTGGGCGCCATTGTAATTGAATGGGTAAGAGCGAACGTTGTCGCTTCGAAATTTCAAGCCAACAGGACTTTCGTCTTGTTGGCCTTAATGGACGTTAAGTCCCCGGGACGAGGCAACGAACCCATGTGTCGCTCAGACGATTTCGGGTTCGGCCTCTACCTAGCTAGAGGAGTGATGGCTGCTGGCAGGCCAGCTCAGCTCGGCGCGTATCGTCGTGGGTGCGTTCTCTAGCATCAGTCTCGAATCTCATTTCCAGAGATTCAGCCATCAAGTTGCCCGCTTACATACCGATACAAAAAAAATTTCATCAAACAAAACAAACTATTCGTCTTGTGGGGCTATACCTCCTAAGTTACTTTACACTAAGAATTCTCGCGCGCATACCGAGATAATACCACGTTCAAGGGCTGCTCGAGAGAAAAAAAATCTTTACGTTACATTGGTCTATTGGTGGAGTTCCGAAGCTACTCAAAACAAAAAAAAAACAGGCAAGAAAGAAAAGAAAACGAAAGACTACCGCGTACTGAAACAATCTCTCGGGTGGCCGTGCCACCGTGCTGATTTGGACGTCGAGCTTCAGCGGAGCTCGCCAGGCGCAGATGTCGCTGCCTGGGCCCGCCCTACCATGGCCTAGCGCTTGCGTGTCCGCATTTATTGTGCGCACTAGGCCCACCACTACTCACCTTGGCCGGGCTATTCCGTTAGCTGTTGGAAATGGAGGTCATTCGAGAGGGAGAGCCCTCAAGGAAACTCTGGATTATTCAATTCATTATAAATTTATTCATTCTCACTTCGAATAGGTACAAATTACAAGAAAAGAAAATATAACTAAAGAGGCGAAACGCTAGAAAATTTAACTTGTAATTATTATAAACTACTTTAAGGTATATGAAAAAAAAACTTTACTTTACGGATGGTAGCGATTTGTTTTCTTTAAATATTTCTATATTGTAAATGTTTACATATATATATATATATATATATATATATATTTTTTTCTTCAAAGGGTCTATAGCTACAGATGTCAATCTGTTGTATTTTTTTCATAATTCAAAAAAAAATTATTTTTTTTGTACTACTACTTCCAGACTCATAGTTCTGTGATTCGCTTAGAACTAGAATTATTCTTACATAATGTTTAACCTTACATTCTAAAAGTAAATACATTCGGTAGTATGGTCTGGCTATATAATAATGGATGCTTTGACTTACTCAGCGTTTACATGTAACTACTCTTTTAAAACATGATTACTCTCCCTTTTCTTGACATCTGGTTCTATATGTGTCCAACATAAACATTTTTAATATGAAATGGTACTAGGGAGATACTTTAAGTCCTTCCGCACAGACACCTAAGCACACACATCGAGGCCGCAACGAATATGATCACCACTAGCATGAACTGTGAGCATAATTGTGGCTCAATCGCCCAAAAAAAAACGTTCGAGCGTAAACACACTGAAGGCGGGTTAGTTAGTTCTAATCACTGAAAATTAAGGCATTGGTGCCAAATCGTTAAAGGTTTTGCATTGCCTTCTAATCGACTCACAAATTTCATTGCTAACCAAAACCATCCTTTGCTCGCTTTTTTTTTATTTCTTGGGTAAATCTCTTGCTACATGATATCCAATTACCGATTGCGATTAAAACCAACCGCGCTAGTGTTGTGAACGGTGAAATCCAAAATAAAGAGGAATGGGCCAATTGATTTAAGTATTGGTGCAGTAACCAGCATAATGTTCAATTGGCCGAAAATTAGTTATACTCTATCAGGTACAACAAAAATCAGTTGTGTGCATCTCGGATCGCTTTCAGAAAGACTTCTCCTCTTCGCCCTTCAATTGCTGATCCATTTTTATAACAAAATAAATCATTTCTAAAGCTAGAAACGAAAAAAGCCACTTCGCTTGTTACGTTCGCCACGCAACGTAGGCGATCCCAAATCCTCAAGGGCAAAATATGGGACTTCCCTGTCTTTGAGACCCCAAACCACCGTGCGGGTAAACGCTGTTTTTGTTAAACAGAAATAATGCTACGTTCGCCACTTCACGCAATCAAGCTAATCGATGAAATGTTTTGTTATTATTGGATTATATTATTATTAATGAATTAAATGCTTATCAATGAATTATATTGTAGGAAGTAGAGATTTGAATTATATAAATGTAGAGGAGATGTAGGATGTAAGGATATTAGATTTGATAACTAAGTAGGTAGTAAGTTTGTTATGGAGGGTTTTCCGGACAACGGCACAGACACTGCGGATAAGTTGCCCACAATCCCAACAACAACAACGCTCATCCAATCGCGCAGCGGATCCAAGTCCAGGCCCCTCCCGGTCTACGATGCGCCCCAGTGGAGTCCCCTATGCGCCAGTGAAACCCACAACCATTGGCACTCGCAATTCGCCATGACTGGCGGCTGCCGCGAGTGTTTCGCTGGACAGGCGGCAATCACAGCATTTCCCCTCGCATCAAGACACAACGTCTGACGCTGACCAAACCAGTTCCCAAAGCTTTGAAAGCTGCGATGAGGTCAGCTATCCAGCTCAGTGGTCATTCACATCGGACGCGTTAAAAACGGGACCGGGAGATCCCCTACATATAGGGCGGAAGGTACAGCTGACGAGGACTTTTTTTCTGGTTGAAGCGGAGCGAGTCTGGTGACGAGGTGCGGACGTGGACAGCAGGAGCGTCGAGTGGAGGCCGTTGAATTATTTCGTCGAAGTGGATCTTTTGGCTTGTTGGGGTGCGGTGGAGGTCGTTGGACGAGACATCGCGGATCGAGCGAGGTGACAAAGCGCTCGTCGTTGGAGTGTCGTTTCCTGGTTCAAGAAGTCTTCGAGCAGTGGAAATAAGATTAAGGACAGACACAAATTGTAAGTAGCGTTAACTGTAGTTAGGCCGAGTCAGGTGGTTAAAATAAAATTGTGCCTTGAAGTAATTTCCATTGGTGATTTTGTGAAATGGCGAGGCGGAAATCGCGTTCCTGGCGTGTGTTCTTTGTGCTCCCCTATCGATCGGTGGTTTTGGGTCACCGTGAATCCGGACAGGGCAGTCCCGGCGCGGAAACGGGTGGCGCCCTTTCTTTTTTTAAATACATTTTCCCACACCCCTCTTCGCGGGTGAAGCCGGGTGGGATTGCCCGAACCGTGGCTAGGATCGGCTACGGTGTAGTGGAGTACGTTGCGCGAATTATAGACGTAACACGCTGTAAACTGAATACAAACAATCTAATCACGCTGGCTTTGTTGCCACACTACACCGAAATTACAACCGGAGACATGTGCGATTGGCGTTAAAAGGGTTAACTGTTTCGACAATTGGGATTCGCGCTTAACCTCAATCGTTTTGTCTTTTCTTCAATTCTTTTGGGACACACATGGCCTCCATTACATAGTCGATAGAAACTGCGTGCACTGTTATTGTACTGGTAACTGGTCGACACAAAAATTCTAGGTTAAGCGGATGAGTGCCGGCACAATTCGGATGGGCTATCGAAAAATCTTTCAGCCTGTTGGGATGTTTGCTTGATCTTTCAAGCAATAAAATCCCCGGTTAGAGCACTTATCACACCGAGTTTTAGCTGCTTTGCGCGCAAGATTCTTCCTCCTTCCACAACCACCGTTACTCTCTTCAGAACTCATTTTTTTTACTTATTAATTTTTTTCTGCAACTCGGGCCTATCTACTTTCGCGCGCAAAAATACAATAACGCTTCTTCGCGACTAGCGATTCTTATCCTGTTTAGTTTAGTTAATTACACTTGTGAACGCCACACTCTCCCGAATTTATTTCACACCAACCGCTTAACACCACGCGGACCTCCTTTCCTCGCTAGTCACCCGTGAACCGCTCGAGTTCCCAAAAACGACTCCCTGTGATCCAGTCTCGTCCTAGCGGGATCCCTCGACTCTGAACTGAATAACCGGTATCACAGGTTGCCCATGGGGCGGCATGGTGCAGTGGTGGCCAACCCAGCGGCTGTGCCACATTACAACACAGGCATGAGTGCTCCGACCTCCGAAGCAGACGTGCCTGAAGACTCTGGTTTAGGGTCGAATGTCTTTGGCCTGATATATTCCCCAGACCTTGTTGTCTGGGCCCGTTACTTGAAAGCATGCGTTGCCGTGTTGCTTGGTGATGGTAGCCTTACAGAATTTCTTGTCCAGTTTGGCGTTGTAATAGTCCACCGCCTTACTGTGTCCAAAATTTCGAACATAGACGGTGTCCCCGACCTGGAACTTCGGTTTTATATATCGCAAGTTGTAGACCCTCACCTGTGCCTGCGCAGCTTTAGCTAATCTCTCTGCCACCTGATTGCGGATAAGCTCCATACGTTCGTGATGTAGCAATTCGGTTTCGGGCTCTTTCAATAGATGTATGGTTCTTAGTAGAGCGTAGGTGCTCCCATGCCTGATCATGTTTTACCCGAACACCACGAAGTATGGGGCGGGACCAAGGGAACCATGATGAGCTGTCCGCAGTGCACAGTTGATGGCCGACAGCTTCCGATCCCAATCACGCTGATTCGGGTGCAGATATGCTCGTATCGCGGCCAACACCGAACGATTTCCACGTTCCGAGGCGTTTGCCTGGAGGGAATAAATAGCCGTATAATGGTGGCGTACGCCGTACTCTTCCAGGAGCTGGTTGAAGAGATTGCTCCGGAATTGAGGGCCATTGTCAGAAGTGATGATTTCGGGGACTCCGATCAAGTGAAATAAATCTTCTTCCAGATAGTGGGTGATAAGTTTTGCCGACGCGGATTTGAGAGGTTTAAGGAAGGTGAACTTGGATAGGTGGTCCAGCACAACCAGAATAAAGGTGTGACCAGTAGACGATCGAGGGTACGGGCCGAGGAGGTCAATATACAAGCGTTGGAAGACACGTTCTGGAACACCGGTAGGACGCATGGGTGCTCGAAGGGTTTGGTTGGGCGCCTTGGTCTCTTTGCAGGTTTCGCACGAAATGACATATGCAGCAACCTGTTTGGTCATGGCTGGCCAATAGAAGAGCTCTTTAAGCCGCTTGACGGTCTTTCCGATGCCTCCATGTGCACTTAGCGGATGATTATGGGCTCGCTGTATCAAGGAGGTCGTCAGTTCGTCCGGAACCCATAGCTTCCATGCATCTCTGTCTATTGCAATGTCACCAGTGGCATGCTGGCAACGCTTGTATATAAGTCCCTCAAGAACTCGTAAATCCGGCAGTTGTGCTCGCTCTTGCGATATTTGTCTTGCAAGCTCTAAATACTTTTCGCTCATGAAATGTGGGGAGGAAAGATCGATCTCGATCGTGTTGATTGAGATCTCCTCTAATTCAAGACCTTCTGGCGAGAAAACTCTTGATAGCGAATCCGGCACTATGTTTTGGCTTCCCTTCCTATGCGTAATTTTAAATTTGAAGCCTTGGAGTTTCAAAGCCCATCTTGCCAACCTGCCATGTAAATCCGAGAGTGTCATTAGCCATTGTAGCGAGGCATGATCCGTGATGACCTCGAATTCATGACCTTCTACATAGGCTCGGAATTTCCTAATAGCTAACACGGCGGCAAGACACTCCTGTTCAGAAACGGTGTAGTTTCGCTGCGCAGGGTTGAGCTTATGAGACATGTAAGCAACAGGAACTTCCACACCATCGTCGGTCTTCTGCATCAGTACCGCGCCAACACCATATTGACTTGCGTCACAGTGTATGGCGAAGGGGCGTTTGAAATCGGGACTGTGCAGAACCGGTGCGGTTCATAGAGCATTTTTCAAATCTTGGAAGGCCCTGAGGCTAACATCGTCCCACAGAAACTGTCGCTTACGCGATAGGAGGTCCGTGAGGGCTGAGGATAGAGCTGCAAAATTTGGCACGATGCGTCGGTACTAGCCACACATTCCGAGGAAACGTCGCAACTGTTTTACTGAGGTGGGGCGCGGAAATTCCTGTATGGCTTGCACCCTGCTTGGATCCGTTCGGATTGTACCATTGCCGATGATATGGCCCAAGTATCTCACCTCTTTCATGAGGAACTTGCTCTTCTCTATATTGATGGTCAGTCCGGCCTTACGTAGGCACAAAGCAATCTCTTGGAGCAGCTGAAAGTGCTCGTCTAGAGTCTCGGTGATCAACAGGAGATCATTTAGGTAGACGAAGACCTGGTGGCGTATGTGTGCTGGGACGACCTTATCCATCAACCGTTGCATCGTTTGGGGTGCATTACACAACCCAGACGGCATGGTGACGAATTGGTACAACGGGCCACCCGGTACGGTAAAGGCTGTCTTTTCCTTAGACCCTTCTTCCAATGGGATCTGCCAAAAGGCGTCTTTTAAATCGAGGCTAGTTATAAACTGAGCTCTTGGAAGTCGACTTAGTATCCCATCGATGAGTGGCAATGGATAAGCATCCTTTACCGTGACCTGGTTCACTTTTCGTACAACCAGACACATTCTTACCTTCCCAGGCTTCACTACTAAGGTTAACGGAGACAACCAACTCCCGGATGACTCTTCGATGACGCCCATTGTCAGCATCCTATCAATCTCTGCAAAGAGAAGTTTTTCCACCGCGGGGGAAATCGAAAAGAGGCGTTGTTTGATGGGCCGACTGGGTCCCACGTCAATAACGTGCGAAATCAATGTAGTTCGACCCAGTCCTTCTCGAGAAAAAGATGGAAAGCTGGCAATGACCGAATCGAGCATGCGTTGCTGTGCAGAAGTTAACTTGTGGCGAGGACTGGCTGGTTGTAGGGTACACACTGTACCATTATCGCGAAGAACGTGCTCCTCACGAAAGATGTCTTTGGCGAGACAGAATAGGCGGACGAAGTCCACACCGAGATATACATTCTGACTCAGAGTTGGTATGATCAGGAAGGACATAGTGTGCGTTGTACCACGGAAGGTAACGGAACCTGTGATTTTGCCAACAGCTGCATGTTTGGTGCCGTCCGCACTCTTTAGGCTCACGTTTAATTTTTCAACGTGGTGTCGGCGGTTGGCCAGGACTTTTCTTGCAAAATTTGCTGCCAGACAGCTTACACTAGCCCCAGTATCGATTAACCCACGCACCTGTTCGTTGTCGAACAGAGTGACATTGGCGTATGGTCTTAAATCGTCAGTGGGTTGGTCCACAATGGTTGTTGGGACGTAAATGTTTTTGTTGCGCAGGACCCTCTCCCAGAATTTCCTCAGTCGTAATGTGGACCTCTTCGGATATTTTAGGAGAAACTCCTCTACACCAAAAATACGCTCTCTTGCCGATATTCCTTCATGCGCACATGGTAAGGTTTGTGAAATGCGTGACTGCTGGCCTGTACATAAATTGAATCCTCGGAGGGAGAGAGACACGGGGTGTGAAGACTACCACGCTTTAAAATGCGGAAATGATTTTTAATAGTGCTATTTGTTAGGGAGAGATCACTTGCGGTCGTGGTATCCTCGGTTATTTGGTCTTTTTTTCCTGAATCGGTCGTAGATCTCGGGGATTGCATGTCTCCCGACACAATGGACAGCTTGGATTTTTGCGGAGCCATTGTTCCATGCATAGCGCATGAAACACGTGTGAGCAGGAAGTCTGCACCATTGACTCGTCACCCACGTACTCACAGGTACATATTGTACAGACGGCGTCGTTAAAGCGACTTGTTGCGACTGGGCTGTGCCTAGATGTCATATTTATTGGTCGTTCTCTCTTATTACTTGTCAAAAAGAAACATAAATTAAATAATAGTTAAATTGCCAGAAAATGAGTAGGAAGAATATTTCAAAAAAATAATAATGGTTGAGTTTCCTTGAGGCTTCCCCTCCAATCAATGACCGATGCAAGGACCTCGGCCAAGATAAATAGCTTCCACCAAAGTTCAACCTCCAGCGAGGGTGCACATTTACTTCATTACAAAGAGAGAGAAAAATTGTTCCCGAAAACAAATATCAAAAATTTACCGAGGCGAGTGAGCAGACAACTCCGAGCTGTCAGAAGAGTGGACGAACGCACGCGCGATTTAGCACTCAGTGCTTCGTAATTCCTGCAACCCTCGTCATTCCGGATCCGCGACTCACTTCACCTGTACCGCATTCAAAAAATTATAGAGAACTCCCAATACACAAAGGCAAGGTACATATCGAATCTTTCACGAGACCAATCAAGGTAGGTTTTACCCACCAAGTTGGTAGTTCTCAAGCAAAAGAGACGAGCCTCTTTGCGCGTACGAGTACGCAGGACATCACGTTGGGATTCCCTTTCGCGAATAAAAAAAAATGGAAGGAGAGTTGGACGACCTGCACTTCACAAAAAAATTTACTCAGGTGGGCTATTGCTCACTAAGTCCAACATCTCCGTTTTGTGAGTTACCCCATTGGAAAACCCTGGATCGATAAGATCGATTTCCAAGTCAACATTTGACTGGCGATAAGCTGTTTGGGGGCCCCACGTTGGGCGCCATTGTAATGGAATGGGTAAGAGCGAACGTTGTCGCTTCGAAATTTCAAGCCAACAGGACTTTCGTCTTGTTGGCCTCAATGGACGTTAAGTCCCCAGGACGAGGCAACGAACCCATGTGTCGTACCCTAAGAATTCTCGCGCGCATACCGAGATAATACCACGTTCAAGGGCTGCCCGAGAGAAAAAAAAATCTTTACGTTACATTGGTCTAAAAACAAAAAAAAAAACAGGCAAGAAAGAAAAGAAAACGAAAGACTACCGCGTACTGAAACAATCTCTCGGGTGGCCGTGCCACCGTGCCGATTTGGACGTCGAGCTTCAGCGGAGCTCGCCAGGCGCAGATGTCGCTGCCTGGGCCCGCCCTACCATGGCCTAGCGCTTGCGTGTCCGCATTTATTGTGCGCACTAGGCCCACCACTACTCACCTTGGCCGGGCTATTCCGTTAGCTGTTGGAAATGGAGGTCATTCGAGAGGGAGAGCCCTCAAGGAAACTCTGGATTATTCAATTCATTATAAATTTATTCATTCTCACTTCGAATAGGTACAAATTACTAGAAAAGAAAATATAACTAAAGAGGCGAAACGCTATAAAATTTCATTTGTAATTATTATAAACTACTTTAAGGTATATGAAAAAAAACTTTACTTTACGGATGGTAGCGATTTGTTTTCTTTAAATATTTCTATATTGTAAATGTTTATATATATATATATATATATATATATATATATATATATATTTCTTCAAAGGGTCTATAGCTACAGATGTCAATCTGTTGTATTTTTTTTTTCATAATTCAAAAAAAAAATTTTTTTTTACTACTACTTCCAGACTCATACTTCTGTGATTCGCTTAGAACTAGAATTATTCTTACATAATGTTTAACCTTACATTCTAAAAGTAAATACATTCGGTAGTATGGTCTGGCTATATAATAATGGATGCTTTGACTTACTCAGCGTTTACATGTAACTACTCTTTTAAAACATGATTACTCTCCCTTTTCTTGACATCTGGTTCTATATGTGTCCAACATAAACATTTTTAATATGAAATGGTACTAGGGAGATACTTTAAGTCCTTCCGCACAGACACCTAAGCACACACATCGAGGCCGCAACGAATATGATCACCACTACATGAACTGTGAGCATAATTGTGGCTCAATCGCCCAAAAAAAAAAACGTTCGAGCGTAAACACACTGAAGGCGGGTTAGTTAGTTCTAATCACTGAAAATTAAGGCATTGGTGCCAAATCGTTAAAGGTTTTGCATTGCCTTCTAATCGACTCACAAATTTCATTGCTAACCAAAACCATCCTTTGCTCGCTTTTTTTTATTTCTTGGGTAAATCTCTTGCTACATGATATCCAATTACCGATTACGATTAAAACCAACCGCGCTAGTGTTGTGAACGATGAAATCCAAAATAAGGAGGAATGGGCCAATTGATTTAAGTATTGGTGCAGTAACCAGCATAATGTTCAATTGGCCGAAAATTAGTTATACTCTATCAGGTACAACAAAAATCAGTTGTGTGCATCTCGGATCGCTTTCAGAAAGACTTCTCCTCTTCGCCCTTCGTTTGCTGATCCATTGGTATAACAAAATAAATCATTTCTAAATCTAGAAACGAAAACAAGCCACTTCGTTGTGAACATAATACAAACAAACCAATCACGCTGGCTTTGTTGCCACACAATACCGAAATTACTACCGGAGACATGTGCGATTGGCGTTAAAAGGGTTAACTGTTTCGACAATTGGGATTCGCGCTTAACCTCAATCGTTTTGTCTTTTCTTCGATTCTTTTGGGACACACATGGCCTCCATTACATAGTCGATAGAAACTGCGTGCACTGTTATTGTAACGGTAACTGTTCGACACAAGAATTCTAGGTTTTTCTTTAACTTGGGCCTATCTACTTTCGCGCGCAAAAATACAATAACGCTTCTTCGCGACTAGCGATTCTTATCCTGTTTAGTTTAGTTAATTACACTTGTGAACGCCACACTCTCCCAAATTTATCTCACACCAACCGCTTAACACCACGCGGACCTCCTTTCCTCGCTAGTCACCCGTGAACCGCTCGAGTTCCAAAAAACGACTCCCTGTGATCCAGTCTCGTCCTAGCGGGATCCCTCGACTCTGAACTGAATAACCGGTATCACAGGTTGCCCATTGGGCGGCATGGTGCAGTAGTGGCCAACCCAGCGGCTGTGCCACATTACAAGTGGATGGAAAAATTATTCTCATTAACTGCGCAAGTTACGTTTTTGGATAACGTTTTGTTCAAAAAATCGGTCGATTTCCTCGACGCGGAATTGCCAAAATAAAACACTGATTTTTTTTAAAAAAAACAAAGGTGGACTTTATTTCCTAAAGATCCAAGTTTTTATTCTTTACTTTACAATTCTTAATTTTGAACTGACTCTCTTATCATAGGGCTTGGCGTATTTATACATTTGGTATGCTGCATCAGCATTTGTAATTCGATCTTCCGTTTGCAATAGATCGTGGACTTTAATAATTGATTTTGGGCTGACCATGCAATTAAATGTAATTTGTTTACAATAGATCGTGGACTTTGGTAATTGATTTTGGGCTACCCATGCAATTAAATATGAGAATGTTTATTTAGAGTTGATTGGTTCTGTTGGGATGTTTATATTACTTGGTGGGTTACCCCGGGTGTTTATGTTATTGAAATTGGTTGTACGTGACTGATAGGATATTCGTGGTTTCGGGATAGGAGGAGTATGTATGGGATGCATGTGTAACTTCTCCCTTCTTAAGATCTTTTTTGTCCTCAACAAAATTGAATATTGGTAAGTTGTTGTTTTCTTTTTTGTCATTATTTATATTTAAAATTGGAAGATTTATTTTTGCAGTGACGGTAGAAAATTAATGTAGTTGCAAGTATTATAATAATTATAAACGTTACTGATGCAGCTGTAATGTTGTTTCTGGTATTTACGTATTTTATTTCCTCTATATTATCTAAGTTTTTTCGTTATCCAACTTTAAGTTTTTTTTTTTTAAATTAATTTGTCTAATGTATCCAGTAGTGTTTGTGATAGGATTTAATATTAATATTTGTTGAAATTCTTCTATATCATTCTAGTACACCTTGCCGAGTAATTCTAATTAACAATTGCTGAATCTTAATATATAATGTCCATTTAACTTATATGTTTTTTCATTACAGTTTTGTTTTATTGATTCATTCATATTGATAGCTATAACTAATCCTCCTTCTATTTCTTTCACATGAGAAATATTACTTGCATTAATAATACAATCCCTTTTGTTACATTTTATTTCATTTTGAAGAGATTTTTACATGTTTTTCGCTTCTGTAGTAAGTTCCTTGGAACAATATAGCTTCTTTAGCATTTATGTTTAATATTTGATGGTTTTATTTGAAACTTGTTGAACATAATAAGATAATAGTGGTTGTGTTAAAACTGGGATATTTATAGCGAATATGATAATACTATTTTTGATAAAAACGTTAATATTTATGTTTCTTAGTTCGTCTTTTATTAGATCAAGATTATGTACTAATTGCATGTTTAACAAAATTTCGTTTATTTGCTTTGTTTTGTTTGTGTCTGTTGCTAATTGATTGAAGAGTTTGTTGGTATTATTTATATTTTGGACAATTTTGTGTAAGTTGCTCTGAGCGTTACTTATCTTTACTTATTGGTTCATTGATTTAATTATTTCGTGGTTATTGGAGTCGATTATACTTAGGTGACTCATGATTTCTTCATAGTCGTTGTTATCCATGACTCCGAAGAGTAATTTGTAAAGGGTTCCTATTGGGTTAATAATTTCTAATTTTAATTTATTATGGCCAATCTTCAATGGAATTGTAGGTTTTTTTGGAATAATTAGTATTGGTTTTATTTGGGAAGATGAAGCCTTTATTAAAATGGAGTAATTTGAGTTCGCTTCGTATGGTTTCAATGATGTACGTTATATAATGATGAGGTTTAATTTCTGTTGTTATATGATTAAGAGCTTCTTCGTATTGGTTTAAATTAATTTTATGGTAAATATGTTTATAGTATTTTATGAGTCTAACAGGATATTTTTTGATGAGAATAATTCCTGATTCGGATTCTGCTTGTTAGATTGTAAGCTCTGTTTTACAGCTTGGTATGGTAGTTGACATTAGAAGAATAATTACGATCAATTTAGGAATGTTGATCTGAAAATGCGGTGTTTATGAAATTAATTTTCCTTCTATTATTTCTAAAATCATTTTTTGTCTGATTTGAGGAATCTGGCTTTGAGTGAAATGTACAGGTTTATTGTCTGAGAGGTATTTTGCGATTGTGCATACAAATACGCCGCAATCATTATTATTTTCTTGTAATGGGGTGTTTATTTCGTTTAATAAGGATAAGGTTGCTGTATTGAATGGTTTATTAAGTTTATCTAAGGATTCTTGCTCTAAGTAATCCTTTAATGGTTTTAATAATTCGTTGTTTGTATTGCCAAGTGAATCAAAGTATTTTATAGTATGATTTTTTAATGATATTGCTGCTAGTGTCCAGTGATTGTTGTTTACATGTACGGGGATCAAGATAAAGTCAAAAGAAAATAGATCTATTTTTCGGGTCCAGCGTTTAACTGAATTGTATCCTAATCTTTGGAGTGTAGGGATGAAGAATGTATTAAATGAATAAACTTTGGAGGATTTTTCTGAATTTTTGCTGGGTTCAGATAAAAGATTTAAGTAAAAGTTAATTATTTGATCGTTCAACCATGAAGTGTTATTTAGTGTGTTTATGTCTTTTCTAGTGATATTCAATCCGCATTTTGTTATAAGTACTTCGTTTTGGGATCCTTGATTAAGAGCGTTATTGATTTTTTCTATTTCTTTATCTTTGAATTTGTTATCTTGTGTGGTAGGTTCAATTATCTCTGGTGTTTCCTCGTAATATTTTTTTATTCTTTTTATGCAAGTAGGGTGGATTTTGTTCCGTGATTTATTTTTTCGAACTTTTATTATTTCGTTATTATCATTTTTAGTTATGTTTTCTTTTCGATACTTGGGTTTTTCTTTGTGTCTTTCATTATTGTAGTTTTTTATATAAACATGTTTGAATGGAATTTCTGGTTCTTTTTCTCTGTTTTTGTTATGATATGATAGCCATTTCCGTTTCCTTTCTTCGAGTGTTTGAAATATTTTGTCTTCACTGCATAATCCGTATTGTATGTCCTTTGGACGTTGGTGTGTGCTCGAATGAATTGAATTGTTGTAGTACCCTGTAGCTTTTAATATGATTTCTGTAGTATTTAATTCGGGATTCGTAATTGATAAGATTCTTATGTGTTCTAGAAGGGTATTGTGGCATCTGTTCATATCTGAATTACCTGTATGTGCTTTAGGTGATGAGAAGTGATTTTCGATGGTTTCCTTTCGTAAGTAATCTTTCACATTAACTACGTTAAATTCGTTGTCGGATATAATTTTATCTGGTTTTCCTAAGATTGCATTTCGTTCTCGAATAAGATTTATAAATGTAATAGCATTTTTGTCTGTTGTTTCTTTTGTGTATAAATGTTTAGAAAATTTATCGATCGCTGTGAAATATTGTCGTTTTCCAATAAAGGATATATCGATATGTATTATTTGGTTTATATCTGATGGAGTTTCTGTCGATTTAAATTCGGGTTTCACGGGATTTCGATCGTATTTAGCTAAATTACATGTTCCACAATTGTTTATATATTTTGTTATTAATTTTATTAAATTTTTGTAGTAGTATTTAAGTTTCAATTCTTCGTAGTTTTCTATTATTTCTCTATGGTTTGTTTTTTCGTGGTATTTTTTTATTTGTTCGAAGCCTTGTTCTTCGTTGAGCAAATCGGTGGCATGATGACTACATTTAATAAATTTTATATTTTGGTTATTAGAGAATAGATGGATAATAGCTAGTTGGATTTTGTGACAATATCATGTTTGGTTTGACTGGTACAGGAAAGAATATCTCCTTCTTTGTAAAATAAGTCACTATTATTTTTCAGGCGGTTTTCAAGACTTTTTATCTCCTCATTGTTCAGATCCTTAAAAAGAATATCAGTGGATTCTTTTGATTGT
Source organism: Oxycera nigricornis (assembly GCA_963942545.1). Lineage (NCBI taxonomy): Eukaryota > Metazoa > Arthropoda > Insecta > Diptera > Stratiomyidae > Oxycera > Oxycera nigricornis. The sequence continues at coordinate 43,465,697 of OZ012661.1, read as the reverse complement.
TTGGGAGTGTAATTATTATTTTTTTCTAAGAAGTTTACTTCTTGGGGTACGGCATATGTGAAATGTAATATTTTGTTATTAACTTCAAGAGTTCCTTCTCCTGAAGTTATTTTTGCATTTATAGGGAAAAGAATATTTTGTCCTATGACTGCCTTAAAGGTTTTGTTATGGAAGTCCATTACGTTCCATAGAATTTTATGAGAATGGGGTAAATCAAATTCTTTGGGCATTCCTGTCTTTATTTTAGCTGTGGCGTAAGTTTCTCCTCCTAATCCTAATACTGTTATATGGTTTGTTAATTTTATTCTATTATGGTTTTTTAAACAGTTTTTATCTAGACTTGAGGTTGATGCGCCGGTATCTATTAATGTCGGTATTATTTCGTTGTCAATGTTTAAATATACTATAGGTAGAGGGTTTCCGAGGCAGGTATTAGAAAATTTGTATCCATCTTTTCTTGTTTATACATATTAGAATTGTCGACTTGCATTGGTTCTGGTTTATAATTTCTAAATTGGTGTCTATTCGTTTGAAATTGATTTTTGTTGAAATGGTTATTATTTTCGAATCTGCGATAATTATTCTGGTTATTGTAATTGTTAAATCTGTTATAATTATTTTGATGGTTTGGTCGAGGAAATTTGTTAGGGTTATTATTATTTCGAAAATTATTTGGTCGATAAGTATTGTTAAAATTGTTTCGGTTATAATTATTGTTGTAAAAATTGTTTGGGTGTGAATTACTTTTATAGTTATTATTTTTACGCGAATTGTGGTCAATATTTTGGTCAAATGTATTTAATTGTAGCTCGTTAAGTAAGTTATAAGCTTGATCTAGGGTTTGGACATTTCGACTTTCTAAGAGAAACATTTTATATTCTGGTAGAAGACTTTTAAATTTGTGCAACACTAAATTTTCGTTTCGTACAGGGTTGAATTTTAAATGTTGATTTTGATTCGGACTTTGTATATATTTTATATTCAATCTGTTCAAAAGATCGTCTAACTTATGGTATATAATATCTATATTATTAGGGCTAACCTTATGTATTAAATTGACAATATGGTTAAATGATTCGGTGATGCCGTATGTAGAAATGAGGGCATCCTGGACTGTTTTCCAAGTTGGGTCTGGTATCTTTTGCATTGTTTGACGTGCTTTTCCTTGAATTCGGTTGAGTATTAATCGGAGAATGTATGATGCTTGATTCCCAGGTGGTGTTAATGAAAGTATCGTATTGGCTTCTGTGATCCAAGAGTTTAGGGCGAATTCTTCATTATTACCATTGTATATTGGTAATCTTCTGGCTTCCTTCAACAGCTCTTCGAAAGGTAGTTCTAATGGTAGTATTGATGGTAATGGCGGTAGTTGTGGGACATCTTCTTGGTTTGCCATTTTTTTGCGGAGAGGTTTTCCCTTATAGCTTACGTTACCTGTGTGCCTTTTCAGCTTGATCTCGTAGTTCTTTGTCTTAATACACTTGTTTCACTTTTGATTGTTAATTTTATTACACAATCCTTCCAAATTTTCTTTGGAGAGGATATTTTTGCTACTATTAGTTTTAAGTTTTATGCACTGATTCTATTGCGAATGAAAACACTTAATATACCGTGTTTAGCGGTGTCGCGATTAAATTCTTTTGTTATCGAAAGAGGATTCTCCCTTCTTCAGACGGACGACTGCGCCAGTTACGTTTTTGGATAACGTTTTGTTCAAAAAATCGGTCGATTTCCTCGACGCGGAATTGCCAAAATAAAACACTGATTTTTTTTAAAAAAACAAAGATGGACTTTATTTCCTAAAGATCCAAGTTTTTATTCTTTACTTTACAATTCTTAATTTTGAACTGACTCTCTCATCATAGGGCTTGGCGTATTTATACATTTGGTATGCTGCATCAGCATTTGTAATTCGATCTTCCGTTTGCAATAGATCGTGGACTTTAATAATTGATTTTGGGCTGACCATGCAATTAAATGTAATTTGTTTACAATAGATCGTGGACTTTGGTAATTGATTTTGGGCTACCCATGCAATTAAATATGAGAATGTTTATTTAGAGTTGATTGGTTCTGTTGGGATGTTTATATTACTTGGTGGGTTACCCCGGGTGTTTATGTTATTGAAATTGGTTGTACGTGACTGATAGGATATTCGTGGTTTCGGGATAGGAGGAGTATGTATGGGATGCATGTGTAACTCGCATTGTAACAGCTTTTCAAACGAACGAGGTGGACCTTCCTTCTTAAGGCATTTCGTCATCTCGTTGTGCGAGAGAGTATAGTGCCAAAGCTCATATTCTCCTTTTTTACTTTCAGGATTGCATTTTGGAGTCTAATTAAGGAAATTCTGGTGAATTTTTTTTTAAATCAGGGGAGGTCAGAGGACACTGGTGCATTTTCGCACCAATGGGATTATATGTGAACAAAATATTTTTTTGTTTAAATTCATAAAATTTGTTTTGACTGAAGGAAAAAGCGTTAGTAATACAATAGACGCAATTTGTATGAAAATTTTGGAAACATTTTGGATTTAGATGTACTTTACATATATTGCAAACAAAGAACGTGTGTTTATGACATTTCCGGCACCTTTTACGTGCTTGATGGTTTCTCTGAATTATGTGATCAACTTTATCTCCTCGAACAGCATTGGGAACTTGCAGAATAGCTGAGTTATGTCCTTTTTCTACCTTAATGAGGAGTTCAACGATATTGATTCTCGATATGACGTCGAAAAACGCAATGGAGCATTCACCATTGCTGCATCCAAAGCGTTGGTAAGCAACTGCCAATACCAATTTTTTCCACGGACTCGAATGCGATATTTGTTGGTACCAATAGGTCCACTCTCCCCATATTTTTATTATACTCCTTAACAATGTGGGTCACGTTAACAGAAATTCCACACCACACCAAAAATTCTTCAGACATATGTGTTGGCAACGTGACCAGGGAATCAAATTCCAAAGATGCAGACTGGCAAGCGTTTAGTCTGCAACTCTAGAACTTGCACAATTCTGGAAACGCATTTTTGCAATTCAGCAAGTGTGGAATTCCTGAGAACGGACATAATTATAAGTCAGTCTTAAGACCGCATTCGAAAAGTATAGACGTGTTAAATAAAAGGTTTTTATTTGAAAGTCTTTGTGTGTTATTATTATTATTATTATTTTTTCGGGGTTTAATATCGTTGAACCTTTTACTGGCGCAGTCAGTAGGATCTTTCTCCGAAGAAAAGGATCCATAAAAGAACCTAGTAAATAATAAATAAAGTGAAAATTTAGTATAAATTTCATGAAGTTAGTTGTGCCGTTAAGCCATAAGAGTTTAGTGAAACAGCGAACCCATCAAGTGAAAGTTATCGTATAAACAAAACAAAGAACAGTGTCCAATAATATCATTAAATATCGTATGAAAATCGAGAGATCGAGAATATTCGATAGAAACAGAACAAACATGACAAACAACAACAACGCACAGCTTCCCGAGCTAGACCAATTGAACGCCCTGAGGTTGCAACTGGAACTACTGCAGCTTCGCTACCAGGAAGAGGTAGGCGAAATTCGCCAGAACTTGGCACGACCGGCTAGAGTTTTTCAACTAACAGCGGACCAGATCCTGAACAAGTTCAACAGGATATGAACATTTACCGGGAGAGACGAATACAGCCTCCAGGAATTTTTCAATGCAGTGGAAAACGTGACGGAATTATGCGGGAACAACCGGCTACTCTTGAGACACGGCCTCCTTACAGTCGTCAAGGAAAAAATACAAGGTGAAGCGAGACAGTGTATTCAACATTTGGGTAACAACCTAACATGGGAAACAGTGAAAGCATAGCTAAAGGCCTACTTCAGACCGCGGAAAAGCTACACACACCTAATGAACGAGTGTCGAAACATCAAGGTTTTTTCCATCGTCTTGATGCTGTTTTTTGTGCTAATACCTTTAACTACTCAAACGTGATTTATTGATAAAATCGACTCCGAGCTTGGATATGCCTTAATAAAAACAGACGAGGTTGAAATAGTACAAAAATTCGAATTGTTCCTTCACATCATCTACCCAAAGGAAATCCCAGACATTTTATTCAAACAAGAATCAATAATCAACTCAACTCAAGTAGATTCCAATAAAATTATGTTACTTCACCAATTCGAAAATGTTAAAAGTATGATCGGAACGCTAATACCAAAAGGGGAAAACGAGGTCTTATCAATATTGGGGGCATGGCAATGAAATGGCTGTATGGGACAATGGACAACGATGACAAACAAGACATAGAGAACCATTTGAACACCATCGACAAAAAGAACCATAACATCATTGCCAACGTGAACCAGCAAGTTAAAATTAACGATAAAATTAACAAAACTTTTCAACTTGTTAAACAGACAATAAACACGGACAGACTAAAAGTTTTGGATGATATGAACAAAATTGTTAAATCAAGTGATAGAGCTTTATCCGAATATTTGTTTTTGGAACACCTTACCAAACTGGAACTAATACGGAAAAAAGTTGAGGCTATACAAGAAAGCATTATTTTAGCCAAATCAGGAACAATATATCCTGCTATTCTTTCATACGCAGAAATTCAAAATTATGAAATCGATTTCAATAAACTATCCAATATCAAATCAGGTGTCGCTAAATTTGTTAATGGCTCCATTATAATTGCAATAGAAGTCCCGATCGAAACACGAAAATTTGATAAAAAACTCATTATACCTATTCCAAATTCAAATCATAAACAAATTGATCAAGAAATCGAACATATTATTCAAACCAATAATCTAACGTATACATTAGAAGAAAGAAAATTCTTCAAGGAACTTGCAATTAGCAAAAATTGTATATTTAGAAATAATTGTAAATATATGAAAAACAAAGTAGCAGAATTTATTGAAATAGAAGACATCCTAGTAGTAACAAATACAAAAAATTTAAAACTAAATAGCTCATGTGACGAAAGGAAAACGTTTCCTAATGGAAATTATTTTATACGCTTTAAAAATTGTACAGTACAACTAAATGACAAGTACTACAGTAACAAAATTACACAATTCATAAGTAAATTCATTATTACTGAAAATAAATACCTACCTTTTCCCGGGCCAATTCAAACATTTGACGAAATTGTGTACACTCAGGAAGAAAATGTAAAACAAATTAATGAACTCAAATATCATAAAACCAAAACAAGCATAATCGGGTCATGTACCATATTAATTGTTATTGTTTCACTTTTACTTGCAATAGGCATATTCCTGAAGATGAGAAAGTTCAATGTAAAGGTCAGGATCCAGGAGAATCCTGAATCTAACGGAAGAGGGGTCACGTTATCAGAAATTCCACACCACACCAAAAATTCTTCAGACATATGTGTCGGCAACGTGACCAGGGAATCAAATTCCAAAGATGCAGACTGGCAAGCGTTTAGTCTGCAACTCTAGAACTTTCACAGTTCTGGAAACGCATTTTTGTAATTCAGCAAGTGTGGAATTCCTGCGAACGGAGGACATAAAATCAAGAAGTGTTAAAATATAGTTCTGTCAACGACATTTGCAACAATATTATTATATCAAAACATTTATGGGTCTATTACGACACTCGATTCGAGTGACAAAGTCGACTCACACAAATGGTCGAGTAATTCGAAAGTGGCTATTACAACACTCGAATATATTCACTCGACAGACCAAAACAACGCTGCCATACTAAACATTGAAAATCAAATACTATTTTGAATGTGCAGCAAACTTCATTGCGTTTAGAGTCTATTTGACAGATTGTCGGTAGCTGTCGAAATTCAAAATTCGAATATTTCAAAATGATGAGCTGCATAGATATGTTTTTTGACGATGAGGAAAATTTGTCTGCACCAAAGGTAACAAGGAAGATGCTACGGGATCGCGCAAATCCTTTGAATATTCCTGAAAATCAGTAAGTACGAGTAAATGACTTAAAATAAATGAAACACCTTCCTAATTCATGAATATTAGATTTATAAAAAACTTAAGATTGAATAAGGATGCATTTGTGTATGGCCTCAATGAACTGGTGAGCAAGTTTAAAGGCCGAATTCAATCTAATGGAATACCTCCAATTTTGAAAGTGGCAGCCGCATTAAAGTTTTTTTTCGGAAGGAAGTTACCAAAGAGGAGTTGGTATTGACTTCGAGTTGGGAATGACGCAGCCAACCATTTCAATTGTGCTGAAGGAGTTTTTAGAACTTATGGAGCAACATTTATGCCCCAAGCTCATTACAGCTCGGATGACAGAGGAAGAAAAACAAATGGCACGGGTATTCTTGTATGAAAGAACCAGCTTCCCTAGCGTAATAGGGTGCATTGCCGGGACGCATATCGCATTCTTCGTTTTTCGAAAGCATACGCCGCCTTTTGCCACTTCCGGATGCTGCTCCATCTGCCGAATCAGCCGCTCAAATTGGGCCACATTTGTCCTCTTGACACTATTTGTTTAAAAAAAATTCAGCTGATGTATTTAAAAATTGATTAATTTCGTTTCTTATCTCTTCTTTTGATTTGCCTCCATTCCATTTCACATAAACTGAACAGCTCGACTGATTCTGACGTTTCCTCGACTGAAGTTTATCACATTCGAGTGTCATAATAGGCCATACGTTCTCCCTCACATTTTTTACAAAAATATTCGATTTTCACTCACTCATTCGAGTGTCGTGATACCCAAACGCTCGAGGCAAGTTCGACTTTTACTCGAGTCGAGTGTCGTAATAGGCCTGTAAGAAAAATTTGCATTGTATGCTTTTTAAAAAAAATCAAAGTTGCTGGTGCATGTTTGCACCAGCAACTTTGTTGGTGAGAATTGGGAGCTAGGCTGTGATGGCCAACTGGGTGCAACCTAACCTCGAAATTCAGCGATTGTGCATTTGGTGTTCGGTGCGGTGCTCGACGGAAGCATAACTGTCCGGAACACCACAGGCCGCGCAACCGTCCCCGATATTAAGTGGAACCCATGGCCCTAAACTTGAACTCGCACCGCTCAGTCATCAGCTAGAAATTCCATCAAGCGTGCAAAGGAGTTGAAGCCAAAAATATTAATGAACAGTTATCTTTGATACATAAAAATTATAGATATATATAATTATATAGATTCATCTCAACTGTGCACATTAGTCAGTACTTTAGAACAATATTGAAACCAAATTTATATTAGCGCCGAGTGGATCCGCACATTAATCTTCTGTTGTAGTTATCTTGCTTACTTATTTATATTATTGTTCGCTACACTTTTTGAAGAATACTTGTTTGCATTAACGTCATTCATAATGTCTAACGACCCAGCAAAGGAGTTTAAATCGCAAGATAAATTATTTGGTTATATAACTAACTTTTTGACAAATTCATTAGCGAAAATCTCACAATCGAGTAAAAACAAAATATATTATGAAAATCGTATCAAATTGTTAGACGACTATTGGGTCACCTTTTTCAAGCGCAATGACATTTTGCAAGAATGTGATACTGACGATGAGTTCAGAGATGAAGAATATTTCACTGATGATAAATATACCAAGGCGGAATTTGCTTATATCGACGCTAAAAGTCAACTCATGAATGAAATTAAAAAATTAGATTTAGAACATGCGAATATATCCAACTCATCTCTACCTCAAAGTCCTCACGAAGCTCACAATGTAATCCTTGCTCAATCATCGAATCATTCTGTACCTAAGGTAAATTTACCTACGTTTAGCGGCAGGCAGGCAGATTGGGACACATTTAAGGAGCTATTTACAGCTGTCATTATAAACGACCCTCGGATCGCTCCCATCGTGAAATTGCAACACCTCTTTAACAGTGTACAAGGGTAAGCAAAAAGCACTCTAGCTGGTGTCAAGACTTCGTCATCAATCTTTTACGTAGCGTGGGGTAAACCACTTAGAAGGTATGATGTCAAAAGGCTCCGTCTCCACGCGCATTTGCAGGCTTTCATAGACCTACCTTCTGCAGAAAATGGGTCAGCTCAGGAGCTCGGTTCTCTCATCGATAGAGCTGAGGAAGCGGTCAAGGGTCTTCATGACCTCGCTTGCCCAGTTGAACATTATGACAACTGGTTTGTTTATCTCATTGTTTGCAAATTAGATGTGGACACTAAAGAGAGCTGGAATATTCATGAAGAAAATGTTGGTGGGTTTTCTTCTTATAGCTCTCTCCTCGCGTTTTTGGAAAATAGGATGGCTAGCCTCGAACCCGAAGACGAGAATATGTCTTTTGAACATACAAAAGCAAAAAACAAACACAGAAATAATCATAAACAAATTAAAACTCATTTAGGCCAAGAGTTTTACAAAAGCTCGAAGGATTCAACGCGTTCTTCACCATCGTGCTTGTTCTGCTCAGGCAATCATTTGATATTTGGATGCCCAAAATTCATCGCATTAAAACTCAATCGTAGATTGGAATTTGTAAAAACAAATAAGTTGTGCCCAAGCTGCCTCTCAGCCAAGCACATGAAAGCAAGTGAGTGTAATACCAGTTATCGGTGCCCAGTAAGTGATTGCGGGGAAAAACATAGTGCTCTTTTACATTCGGACAAACGAAAGGCTGTAAAAACCCATACGGTTAGCGTTGAACCTCCCCCCGCCGAAACAGACTTTTCGTCCGATTCAGAGAGTCAACCAAAACCAACTTCAAACAATGACTCGGCAACCCATTGCATGTTCTCTAGTCAATCAGTTTTGTTAGCTACTGCTAAAGTTGCATTGTGCAATCGCAATGGTGACAAAATTCAAGTCAATGATTGATCCAGGATCCATGAGGTCATTCGTTTCGAAGAAAGTAGTTGCAGCTTTGGGCCTTCCCACAAAGTCTACCAACGTTGCCGTTAAAGGCTTAGGTAATACACTCTCGGCTACGGTTCACGGCTTTTGCAAAATATCATTGCAATCAAACATGGACCCTAAATTTTGCATCGACCTTCACGCTTTAATGGTAGGTCATGTAACTTCACAGCTTTCATCCCAGAAAATAAGACTAGGTCAATGGCATCACTTAAAAAGCCTGAAATTAGCCGACCCGGAATTCAGGCGTCCAAAAGCAATTGATTGCATTTTGGGTGCGGATGTCTACCATCGGATCATCCGCAATGGCATCAAAAGGGGATCACCAAGTACGCCCATGGCTCAATTCACGGTGTTTGGCTGGATCATCACAGGACCTACAAGCGCTGGGAATGATTGTTTAGAGATAAATTCATCCATTTGTATTGATTCATATTTCATTCAAGAAGATATTAAGTTATCTGACACTTTGTCCAAGTTCTGGGAAAAAGAAAAAAATCCTAATATAATTCCTTTAACCGAAGATGAAAGAGAATGCGAGAAACATTTCTCAGAGACTATCTTCAGGCATGATGGTCGGTATGGTGTTCGCATACCATTTAAGACCAAGCCAACCTTTTTTTTTATTCATTTATTTATTTATTTCATTTCACTTAACAGCTTAAACCAATTACAAAGTGAAACAAATTACAATAATTATAATAAAACAAAAAAAAGAACAAGTGCATAAAGAGAAAAATGTACAAATTACAGAATAAAGGGAAAAAAAGTTAAGAAGAAAAATTATAACGGTTTAGTGCCGCAAGCAACTCGCCTTAAAAATAAACAACGAGTGGGGGAAAGAACCAAGCTCCAAGCTATTATGCATTCGTTGCAACCGAAGCATTGGGGAATGAAAGCGCATATTAGTACGCGCAAACTGAATTTCGAAAACGTCATTAGAACGTGATTGTCTCAAAGAATTGCGGAATTTAAGAGTAGCGAGCAAGTTACACGAACTTCCATGAAGGCACAGCTTAAAAAGGAAACATTGATCGAGATAAACTCGACGCGACTGAAGGGACTTAAGATCAAAAAAGGAAAGTCTATCAATGTAGGACAAATGCGTGATACCATATTTGAAGAATAGTTGACGGGTGAACTTACGTTGTACTGACTCGATCAAGGATATTAAGCAATACAAATGCGGAGACCAAACTTGGGAACAATATTCAAGGATTGGACGAACAAGCAATATGAATAAATGGACTAGAGAGGATATATTTTTAAAGGACTGGGACATTCGAAGGATAAAACCAGCCATACGTGATGCTTTGGCTGTTATGTGAAAGATGTGGGTATTGAATTTAAGTTTAGAGTCGAATACCACACCCAAATCTTTGACCTCTCCAACTGGAAGTAAAGGACAATCGTTAAGTTGAAAAGGAAAGAAAAGAGGCGAGATTTTGAGAGAGAAAAACATGAGATGACATTTAGACACATTTAGATGGAGAAAATTGGACTGACACCAACGCATAAGCGTGTCTAGATCATTCTGAATTTGGAAGCAGTCAATTGGAGACTTTAAAACGCGAAACAACTTGAAATCATCAACATGCAAAAGGCATGAAGAATTAATCAGAGCAGGTAAGTCATTTATATAAATAAGAAAAAGAAGAGGACCCAGTATAGAGCCTTGAGGAACACCAGAGGATGGGAAAAAAGGATCAGAAGGTCCACCAAATAAGCTAACTCTACTCATGCGGTTGGAAAAGTAGGAACGAAACTAAGCCAGAAGAACTTCAGATACGCCATAGTGCCTGAGTTTCCAAGACAAAATGTCATGGTTAACTGTGTCAAACGCTTTCGAAAAGTCAGTAAAGACGGTAACAACTTTTAGTTGAGCATCTAATGCAGCCGAGACTGAATTGACAAATTCCAATAGATTTGACGCAGTTGATCGGTTTTTCCGAAAACCATGTTGCTCAACAGCAATTACCTTTTCAAGATAAATATAAAGGAAAGAATAGATATAGGTCTATAGTTTATGACCTGTGAAGGGTCGCCAGATTTAAGAATTGGAAAGACATTAGTCAGCTTCCAAAACTCGGGGAAAATACCTCAAGAGAGACTCGAGTTAAAAATTAAAGCTAGGGGAATACTTAGAGAGGTAGAAAGTTGTTTGACCAATGAGTTCGGGATACCATCAGGCCTAGGACCAACACTAGTGTCTAGTTGGCCTATGAAGTAAGAAACTTCTTCTGGGGATGTTTGGAACGGTGGCAACAAGAGATGAATGGAAGACAGCGAGGGAACGAGATTCGAGGCAGAGACAGCAGTAAAAGAAGAGGAAAAATAGGAAGCGAACAAATTACACATAGAATCAGGAGAAGCAGCTGTGGTATTGTGAAGAATAACAGAATCAGGAAAAGAATTACTGGATTTAAGAGAACGGATATAAGACCAAAAGGGTTTAGTTTCGTTAGAAAGAAGGGATTATTCAATATATAGGAAAAAGGTTTGCTTAGCGGATCTAATTGTTTCTTTAGCGGCTGAGCGGAGACGACAATAATCTAGTTTGCTCTGGAAGGTCTTAGCTAGTTTGAAATTACGATATGCTTTATCTTTTAGCCTAAGTGCGGAGATAGCAGTTTTAGTTAGCCAAGGAACATCTGTCTTCTTTGATGGACGGAATCGCGGAGTGAAGCGTGAAATAATGCTTGATAGAGAGTTATGAAGATTAAATACCGCTTCATTGCAAGTTAGAAACCGAAAGCGGTCATACCAATCAACAGAAAATAATTCAGTTGATATCGCCTCAAAGTTGGCTTTTTTGAAGTTATAACGAGACGAGGGACCAGTTCGATTTCTCTTAGATGCCAAGAGATTAACAGTAAAGGATATAGGTGGATGGTGAGGATCGGGTGGTACATAAGGAAGCAAAGCCGGGGCGACAGAGAGAAGACTGGGTGGTATGTTTGAGAGGATAAGATCAAGTAAGCGCCCATTAGTGTTATAAAGGGTATTGTGCTGAATCATAGAGCAAAGCGACAGAAAGGAAGAAAATAACAAGGAAGGGCGGTTCACAGAGACGGGAGAATCTGATGAACAACTATGCCAAACAACCATGGGGGAGTTGAAATCGCCACAGACTATTATCATCGCAGAAGGATGTTTGCAAAGGACATAAGAAGAAAACTCGTCGAAGAAGGTTTCCAGGATTACAGGAGGTGAGTTGCAAGGAATATATACAGACAATATAAGAAGAGTATGTGACACCGTAGCCACTTTGACGACAACGCATTCAACAGGAGGTGCAGGGAGTCAGTCACTGCACAGGCCACTTGAAAGTTCTTTAGAAACCGCAATCAGGCCTCCGCTCCCATCAGACTTAGAAGATCTAAGACAAGATCGGTCAGCTCGATAAATATTGTGTAAAGTGGAAAGCTCTGCATCAAATATATTTTTATTAAGCCACGTCTCAGTAAGACAGACGATATCATCGTTAGCAAGAAAACACGAATGAAAGAAATCTTTGAACTTGGTTTGTAGCCACCTTACATTCTGATAGTAAAAAGTTATTAAGCTATTCCGCTTCGGTTCCATCAGTGTAGAGGCATGATCGTTTGGTATAGCAATATTTAAGATTTTCCAGTTCGGCTGCTGTTTTTGCGAAATTTTTTACCTGCGATGAACGTAAAACGTTTCACAAAGACACCAGGAGGCCAGAAGTCTGCACGCAATAATGTGTCCAAATCAGCTGCAACAGTAATTTTGAAGGAAGCAATCACTTGACTATTTAAATTGTCACGAGTAAGCTTCCTGCAAGACAGCAATGGAGGAGAAGCACCGGATCCAAAGTACTCGCAATGAAGTCATGGCTCCGACTCGAGAAGCGCTTGTCTCAAAAACCGGAGGTCAAAGCAGCGTACGATAACTTTATGAAGGAGTACCTTGAGCTGAGTCATATGGAATTATTACCCGATGATGAATTGAATAAAGACAATGTCTATTATTTTCCGCATCATGCGGTCTTCCACAATGGAAAAATTAGGGTAGTGTTCAACGCTTCAATGCCTTCCTTTAATGGAATGTCATTGAAAAGCGTGACGCACATCGGGCTCAGTCTGCAACAAAATATCGTTAGCGTCTTAATCAGGTGGCGCTTCTTTGCGGTTGTGTTCATCTGTGATATCGTGAAAATGTATCGTCAAATTCTGGTCCATCCGAGCGACAGAGATTGGCTCCGGATTGTTTATAATTTCGGCCAAGGTCTTCAACATTTTAGGCTATGTACCGTAACTTTTGGTACCGCCCTGCTCTACATCAAGCATTGAAAGTCTTGCGACAGTTGCTTCAAGATCATTGTCCGCATGATATGGAATTGAATGATCTCTTCCTAAATCTCTCTTATGTCGACGAATTTTTGGTGGTGCAGACACTGTAGATCCTGCTGTCAGTTTAAAGAACAAATTCATTCGGATCTGAACGGCCGCAGAGATGCAATTAGGTAAATGGTCAGCAAATAACAAAAGTCTTTTAGAGGATGAACAAAATGTCAATCAACGAGATAAAATGTTTGAAATACCCGAAATAACCAGTGCCCTTGGTCTAAATGGTCACCGATTATGGACTGTTTCTCATTTCAGTTCAAGCCATTCGCGAATGTTTCTGGACCTATTACCAAACGAAAAGCCTTGTCGGAATCTTCCAGATTGTTCGATCCTCTTGGTTGGGTATCACCTATCTTAATTCAATCAAAAATCTTTACCCAACAACTATGGATTGAAGGTTATGATTGGGACACTCCTATCTCCGACGATTTGTTGTGCTCGTGGAATCATTTGAAGTCCTACGTAGACGGTATCGAATCAATCAAAATTCCTAGATGGCTGGGTAGTTTCTCAGAGACAAAATGGACCCTGCACGGATTCTCCGATGCTTCAAAAATGGCGTACGCAGCATGTCTTTACTTTGTGCCTTCTACTGGTAAGCCATTATTGGTCTGCTCTAAGGTTAGGGTTGCCCCTGTCAAAACACTCTCCGTTACGAGTTTAGAGCTTTGTGCAGCTCATTTATTGACGCAATAAATCGCGTACATTTTGCCAAGTTTTGTAGTCAAACCTCTCAAAATCCGTTGCTGGAGCGACTCTAGAAACGTTCTGTGTATGCTGAAAATCTTGCCAGCTAAGCTCAAAGTCTTCGAAGCCAACAGGGTCAGTGAAATTCTCACTACCTTACCCAATGTAAAATGGGGATACGTCCCTACGGACCAGAACCCTGCTGACTGCGCCACAAGAGGTTTGTCAGCTGGCACATTGAAAAATTTTGGTGGTCGGGACCCTCTTGGCTGCCAAATGAGTCAGATTGGCCTAGTCAGCACGACAAGCAATCCGATTCTGTGGCATTAACTGCCTCGTCGATTGAAAGTGTACACAAACCAACATGTTGGCTCCAGATGTTTGAAAGTTTTAACAAGGTTTGTAGAGTACTTGCTACTGTTTATCGTTGGAAACGCTATTCCAAAACGAAAAAAAATAACTTCTTGACCCCAGACGATTTGAAATCAGCGCAAGAATCAATTATTAAATTGAACCAGTCGCTCCATTTTCATAAGGAAATTGAGAGCCTCAAAAGTAATAAACTAATACCTAGAAAAAGTAAGTTAGCTAAATTCAATCCATTTTTGGATGACAGAGGCATCATAAGGGTAGGTGGTAGATTGGAAAACTGCCGTTTTCTCAGCTACAATGAGAAGTATCCAATCATATTGGATAGACACAGCAATGTTTCGAGAATGATCATTCGTGATTATCATCACATGTTTTTACATGGAGGAGCTCAGTTGCTTTGGTCAGCTATTCCTCGCAAGTTTTATATCATTTGTGGCAAAAGATCCATTACATCTTTCATAAGTAAGTGCCCTAAGTGTTTGCACTTTGCTGGACGCTGTTCAGGCCAACAGATGGCCCCATTGCCGAGGGACCGGATTAGCTTTGAGTTTTCCTTTTCGTCAACTGGGCTAGACTATGCGGGCCCATTCAAAATAACACCCTCCAGAGGTCGAGGCATAGTATCCACTAAAGGATATCTATGCGTTTTTGTTTGCCCCGCGATAAAAGCGGTGCATTTGGAAATTGTCTCCGATCTAACATTTCAGGCATTTCTCGCTGCTTTTGATCGGTTCATCAATAGGCGAAATTTACCTCGCATTGTGTACAGCGATAATGGTTCTACCTTTACTGGTGCGGAGAAGGAAATAAAGAAGCTCTTTTCAAAGAATTCACCCTTCTCCCACAAGGTTACAGAGGTCATAAATAATCAAGGTATCCGTTGGTCGTTCTCTCCTCCATACGGCCCTCATTTTGGCGGTATTTGGGAGGCCGCGGTAAAGTCTTTCAAATACCACTTTAAGCGCGTGGTAGGTCAAACTCCCCTCACTTACGAGCAAATGTCAACTCTAGCCACGAAAATTGAAGGGTGCCTTACTTCCCGCTCCCTTTGTGCCATAAGCGCAGATAGTCGAGACATGGTACCTCTCACTCCTGCTCACTTTTTAGTAGGCCGTCCCCTCAAGACATTGCCTCCGTCTTCAGATGAAACCGACTTCAGCAAAACTTTCGCCAATAGATGGAAATTACTATTGGCGATGAGGAATAATTCATGCAATACAGTAAGTGGCGGTTTCCTAACAGAAATTTCGAGGTGGGCGATCTCGTCATATTGAAAGACGAATCGGAGCCGCCTCTATTGTGGGCATTAGGGAAAGTTACTGTAGCATATTCCAAAGGCCCAAAAAGATTAGTTCGAGTCGTTGCTGTGAAAACTGAAGATGGTTCCACATATATTCGGCCGATACACAGGCTAATTTATTGCCAGTGGACGATCATGCTTCTCAGACGTTCCATACCTGCCTTGCCGCCCGAAGCCATGCGGATTTACTCGGAAATAGGCCTTATATAAATCTTCAAAACCTAACTTTTAATCTTTCCCTTTGTCAACGTATATAAATAGGAGTAATTTGTAATCTATAACTTAGTTTGTATCGAATTACAGCCAAATAAGGGCATCATGTAAATCTTCAAAACTTTATTAGCTTACCAGTAGAAGACACAAAGTAAAGACGTGCTGCGTACGCCATTTTTGAAGCATCGGAGAATCCGTGCAGGGTCCATTTTGTCTCTGAGAAACTGCCCAGTCATCTAGGAATTTTGATTGATTCGATACCGTCTACGTAGGACTTCAAATGATTCCACGAGCACAACAAATCGTCGGAGATAGGAGTGTCCCAATCATAACCTTCAATCCATAGTTGTTGGGTAAAGATTTTTGATTGAATTAAGATAGGTGATACCCAACCAAGAGGATCGAACAATCTGGAAGATTCCGACAAGGCTTTTCGTTTGGTAATAGGTCCAGAAACATTCGCGAATGGCTTGAACTGAAATGAGAAACAGTCCATAATCCGTGACCATTTGAGACCAAGGGCACTGGTTATTTCGGGTATTTCAAACATTTTATCTCGTTGATCGACATTTTGTTCATCCTCTAAAAGACTTTTGTTATTTGCTGACCATTTACCTAATTGCATCTCTGCGGCCGTTCAGATCCGAATGAATTTGTTCTTTAAACTGACAGCATGATCTACAGTGTCTGCACCACCAAAAAAGTCGTCGACATAAGAGAGATTTAGGAAGAGATCATTCAATTCCATATCATGCGGACAATGATCTTGAAGTAACTGTCGCAAGACTTTCAATGCTTGATGTAGAGCAGGGCGGTACCAAAAGTTACGGTACATAGCCTAAAATGTTGAAGACCTTGGCCGAAATTATAAACAATCCGGAGCCAATCTCTGTCGCTCGGATGGACCAGAATTTGACGATACATTTTCACGATATCACAGATGAACACAACCGCAAAGAAGCGCCACCTGATTAAGACGCTAACGATATTTTGTTGCAGCCTGAGCCCGATGTGCGTCACGCTTTTCAATGACATTCCATTAAAGGAAGGCATTGAAGCGTTGAACACTACCCTAGTTTTTCCATTGTGGAAGACCGCATGATGCGGAATATAATAGACATTGTCTTTATTCAATTCATCATCGGGTAATAATTCCATATGACTCAGCTCAAGGTACTCCTTCATAAAGTTATCGTACGCTGCTTTGACCTCCGGTTTTTGAGACAAGCGCTTCTCGAGTCGGAGCCATGACTTCATTGCGAGTACTTTGGATCCGGTGCTTCTCCTCCATTGCTGTCTTGCAGGAAGCTTACTCGTGACAATTTAAATAGTCAAGTGATTGCTTCCTTCAAAATTACTGTTGCAGCTGATTTGGACACATTATTGCGTGCAGACTTCTGGCCTCCTGGTGTCTTTGTGAAACGTTTTACGTTCATCGCAGGTAAAAAATTTCGCAAAAACAGCAACCGAACTGAAAAATATTGTAAGAAATGGCCTTACAATCATCGAGAAAGCTTAATACACAATGAAGTCTACCAAAACTCAAGATTTCGAGCGGACATTTAAAAAGAAACACTTAAAAATTATTTTGAAATTCGTTTAATCAAGCAAATATTTTACCAAATAAAAAACAATTAACAATATATTTCAGTTACATGTTGGAAACTCTTATGCTTCACAGCCTCTTGTAGGCGATTCGCTATTGTTGTTATAAGTGTCCTGCGTCATGTATAGATGCCCTTTTTTTCACCACTTGAAACTATTGGTCCATATAGCTTGTTCTATGTCTCCCACAAGTGATCGATTGAATTCAAGCCCGAACTCCTCCAGAAACTTCTTTATGTGTCATGTATGTTTGCGTTGTTGTCGTGCTGAAAATTCCATATAATAGGAAGATTCTCCTCAGGCCACGCCGACATGATGTTTTCTAAAATGTTGACGTACAGTTTCTTGGTTAATATTCTTTTTATACGCTGTATTGGTTCAAAACCAAATCACAACAAACATCCCCAAACATTGATGGAGTCACCTCTGTGCTTAAGAACAAGTGTATGTGTAGTGAGGGTGAAGTTACTTACTTCTTGGCTTTTTATATATCTTCTGCCATTAAAGCCAAGGTGATTCATTTTTGTTTAGTCGCTCCAAATGATGAATTTTCACTCATTTTTTTAAGTTCAATGTTGCGTCTGGCATCCACAAGACGCCTTTTTTCTTTCAACGTTGGCAAGTGAAAATCTTCAAAAGATACCGGTTAGCTCCTGCCTTTCGGCATGCCCGATTTCTATCGACTAAAACCACCTACGTTTCCTTCAATCACTCTTTCCATCAAATTTAGTAATTTTCCGTATTTAAAAATTTCAGTACATAGTAATTCACAGACGATAAGAATCAGTATGAGGAATAGTACCAAATTTGTAAGTTTCTGTGTCCTTTTAGTTAGATTAATAGTTCAGACCATATGTTTATGAATTATTTTCTGTTGATTACTTGTTCGGCTTTGACTTTAATGGACCTGATTGTACTTTTAACTTACTTCGAAAGTTGGTCCTGAAAGAGATATTTTTTCGTGTCGTTTTAAAGGAAGTTGGGTTTGCTATGTTTTTAATTTTGTCCGGTAGCGTATTGGTGAAGATAGCTGCTTTGTTGAAGGGGTCTTTTTTTAGCCGATCAGTTCTACCAGATGCGATAGCTATATTATTCATGTTTCTCATTCTGTAAGTGTTTTTTTCTCTCAGTTTAATCTAATTTCACAGTAGTGTACTCATTACGGTTTAAATTCTTTTGTATGAATTTAGCTTTTTCCAAAGGAAGTGATAATTGGATAAACACTATGTATTCAAATCGAACCAGAAATGATAGATTCAGCCTGAATCTTATTTTATTACTTTTCAGCTGCCTTTTGATTTGAAGGTGTTTTTTCAATTTTAACTTAATAAAATATGGCTGCACCAGTTTTGGAATTTTTTATTTTCGGAGAATGGAAAATTCGAGTTTTCCTTCATGAATTTCGGGGTCAAAAACGCTGCTCACATATTTCGGCGGTTTATCGACAGTGTCCTTCATGGTCTTGATTTCGCATACGCGTACTTCGACGATGTGATCATGGCCTCTTCAAGAGATGACCACCTCGCACATCTCAGACAACTATTAGAGCAACTGCAGCAATATAATATTGAATTTCTATCATATTTGCGTGCCGAGAACCGTGGCAACTCAAGCACCACTTAACAACCTGCTACATATCAATGCTAAGGATAAAACACTGATCAACTGAACACCAGCAGCCAGTCGCACGTCCGCTCAAGCGAGAAATGATCTCACCGAAGCGTCGCTCTTGGCTGAGCCGCATGTCGGAGGAGCGGAACTGCCACTCGTATGTCACGTCCAACTTTGCCATCGGTGCCGTCCTTCAACAACGCAACGAAGACGCACGGAAGTCTGTAATATCGTGTTTTGCCTCCCAAATTTTTTGACATCGTGTTGAAGTTTTTTCCCACTAAAATCACACCCGAAACTTGCCCACCTTATCCACCAGAGTGTGGTATCAAGGAACCGGCGCGGCGTAGTGGGAATGGGAGTTGTTTGGAACTTGAGGAACAGGTGCAACGTGGTGAAAGGTTAGCGCTTCACGGGTGAATAAGAGAATTCGATTTCTGGAGGTTTTACCTGGGTATTGTGAGATGTAGTAAATGTTACAGAATGTGGAAGGCGATGATGGAGTTGATTGGCAATGATTTACAACAATCGTAATAAAGGCAGTGTAACACGACAAACTGTCTTCGGACGGACACCACTTTCCGTGGAGAATTAAGATTACGTTGTTATGTTCGCCACGCAACATTTGTTCTCACAAATTTAGGAGTTGGAAGCCCTGAATGCGTACTTGCATGGTCGCGTACGGGACATGGAGGAAAAACTTAGACTGGATCAGAGGTGCTCATGCATCGAGCTGGAAGATGGTCAGGAAGCTTAGATCAAAGAAAATTGAAGGTAGGCGAACCGAAACCTACCGTGATAGAGTTGGAAAAAGATGAGGCTACTCATGCTGTTAGAGGAGTTTCGAGGGTGACTGATGAGAAGTCCACACGGGCTTAAACTATGCCTAGAAGCAGGCAGTTGCGATTGGGTAGGCTTGGTAGTAGGCAGTCTCAAGGAGGTGAGACTGGGCGTGAGCGTAAGCAGCCTCAATGCGCTGGATCTGGAGGCAGGGAGTATCAGAGGAGTGGAACTGGGAAGACAGGTAGGAAGCAGCAAAAGCGACCTCATACGGGACCTCACAGGAAGGGAGTACCGACACGGGAAGATCAAGGCAAAATCACGATTTGACAGCGGAAGGAAAGAGCATCCCGAAGAGGATGCACCTACAAATTGTGTGGAATTAAAGAAGGAGCAGAGCTCCTTACGGCCATCTGTTAAAAGGGAGAATAAATTTTTGAAGACATTGGAAGAGGTGGTATATGAGCGAGTAAGCTCATTAAATCGGATTCAGTTTGAAGGGCGAATGTGGTGCTGCATTAGGGGTCTGGTTCATCGATCAGGGACGAAGAGAATTTCAAAGCTACCGATCGAGTGACCGATACGGAGCATGGAGACCGAACGATCGAGAGACCGGAAAGGGAGATAATAGAAGTTGAGGATGAAAGGGGCAAATAGTAAAGGGGTTGGGCTTGCCGAGGCTCTGTAACCCCAACGTGATAAGCATGGTGAAAGGACTTGCTACAGATAGGCACAGGCATCATATAGCGATTAACTTAGGACGTGGATAAATGAGAGGTATATTGATTGCTAGGGGTGTTGAATACTTAATCTTCACCCTTGTAACCTTATGTTTGTAATCCCACCTTCCTTCTTCCTTCCTTCCGTTATCATTCCTTCTTTTAGCTTATTTCCTATAAATAGTGCGGTCTAAAGCTAGTGCGATTGTGGGTTGGTTAAGTGTTAGAATTGGTAGTTTAATGCGTTGGTCTCGTGAGTGTGACTCAAGTTAGGTTTCAAGCTACAGTGAGCGCGACGTCGGGTGTATGAACTGTTAACCGTGTGCACTCTGAACGCTGCCGTCCCGCCGTTTTGGGGCACGTTTTGGAGTGGATTTTGGGGAAATCCACTTGAAGAAGGGGGGTAATGTCGCGTTCGCCACGTAGCGTACTTGATCCACGAACCCATAAGGTCAAAATAAGGGACTGTCCTTCCCTGGAAGACCCCAAACCACCGTGCGGGCAAACGCTGCCGATTGTCAGTTGTATACGCGGATTACTGCTTCACTCAAGACGTATTGGAAGAAATAATTTAAATAAATATGAAATAGATTTGCTTAGGGTATTGATTATTGCAATATATAAATAGAGAGGCGATTTAAGTAGGTTAAGGATATTGAATTATGTATATATATTGGACTAGACAGATAAGTAGGAAGTAAGGTTGTTATGGAGAGGTTGTTACTAAGGGTGCACGTGAAAGCTGCGTAATTTTAAGTATTATCAATGGCGCAATCAGTTACATGGGATAGTTCTTTTGATTATATATCTGACGTATGCAAAAAATATGCCGACCTTGCTGTCAGATTCCAAGCATTTGAATTCGACGCACCGATGAAACGAGTCAGGTTGGCAACGTCGTCATCGACTTATCAAAACCAGCCTATACAGCAGTCCTCCATTGCCAGCGGCACAATGTGTATGCCCAAGGGCCGCTCACACACAAGGAGCAGCCACAGTATCCCCCTCGAGGTGCAACGCTGGAGCCAATCGCTTAAAGATTAAATCGCCAGCTGACGTGCGTCGACAATTGGCAAAAAACCGGTATAAAGCTAGGAAAGCTTCAACGAGGTCACCAAACTCGGTGACATGCAGCAAAAACGGGATCACGAGATCCCATAAATATCACCGGGAGAACAGATGGAGGGCCTTTTCGGTGTAGTTGAGTCCCAAGGAAGGGCACGTTGGTGTACGGGGTTCAGCGGCGAATGTCTTTTGAGTTGGTGGAACCAGGTTGTTAATTGAGAAGACTTGGAGAAACGACGCGGCATCTTACGCGTGCGGGAACGGCGAGTAGTGGAAGGAGTCAGGAAAAAGCCACCTGACTTGGTTGAGGAAAATTGTAAGAACACATAAGTATAAATAGGAGAGTTACCTAGGTTTTAACAAATAAAGTAGTACATTAATTAAATTTGGCGGATTTGTGTGAAATGGCAATGATAACGTCGCGTCGGCTCCTTTGTTTTCGATTCACTTTTCAAATTTTCTATTCGACTGGTGGTTTTGGGTCCTCGCAAATTCTGTTCCCGTTTGCGTGCCGAGAACCGTGGCAACTCAAGCACCACTTAACAACCTGCTACATATCAATGCTAAGGATAAAACACTGATCAACTGAACACCAGCAGCCAGTCGCACGTCCGCTCAAGCGAGAAATGATCTCACCGAAGCGTCGCTCTTGGCTGAGCCTCATGTCGGAGGAGCGGAACTGCCACTCGTATGTCACGTCCAACTTTGCCATCGGTGCCGTCCTTCAACAACGCAACGAAGACGCACGGAAGTCTGTAATATCGTGTTTTGCCTCCCAAATTTTTTGACATCGTGTTGAAGTTTTTTCCCACTAAAATCACACCCGAAACTTGCCCACCTTATCCACCAGAGTGTGGTATCAAGGAACCGGCGCGGCGTAGTGGGAATGGGAGTTGTTTGGAACTTGAGGAACAGGTGCAACGTGGTGAAAGGTTAGCGCTTCACGGGTGAATAAGAGAATTCGATTTCTGGAGGTTTTACCTGGGTATTGTGAGATGTAGTAAATGTTACAGAATGTGGAAGGCGATGATGGAGTTGATTGGCAATGATTTACAACAATCGTAATAAAGGCAGTGTAACACGACAAACTGTCTTCGGACGGACACCACTTTCCGTGGAGAATTAAGATTACGTTGTTATGTTCGCCACGCAACATTTGTTCTCACAAATTTAGGAGTTGGAAGCCCTGAATGCGTACTTGCATGGTCGCGTACGGGACATGGAGGAAAAACTTAGACTGGATCAGAGGTGCTCATGCATCGAGCTGGAAGATGGTCAGGAAGCTTAGATCAAAGAAAATTGAAGGTAGGCGAACCGAAACCTACCGTGATAGAGTTGGAAAAAGATGAGGCTACTCATGCTGTTAGAGGAGTTTCGAGGGTGACTGATGAGAAGTCCACACGGGCTTAAACTATGCCTAGAAGCAGGCAGTTGCGATTGGGTAGGCTTGGTAGTAGGCAGTCTCAAGGAGGTGAGACTGGGCGTGAGCGTAAGCAGCCTCAATGCGCTGGATCTGGAGGCAGGGAGTATCAGAGGAGTGGAACTGGGAAGACAGGTAGGAAGCAGCAAAAGCGACCTCATACGGGACCTCACAGGAAGGGAGTACCGACACGGGAAGATCAAGGCAAAATCACGATTTGACAGCGGAAGGAAAGAGCATCCCGAAGAGGATGCACCTACAAATTGTGTGGAATTAAAGAAGGAGCAGAGCTCCTTACGGCCATCTGTTAAAAGGGAGAATAAATTTTTGAAGACATTGGAAGAGGTGGTATATGAGCGAGTAAGCTCATTAAATCGGATTCAGTTTGAAGGGCGAATGTGGTGCTGCATTAGGGGTCTGGTTCATCGATCAGGGACGAAGAGAATTTCAAAGCTACCGATCGAGTGACCGATACGGAGCATGGAGACCGAACGATCGAGAGACCGGAAAGGGAGATAATAGAAGTTGAGGATGAAAGGGGCAAATAGTAAAGGGGTTGGGCTTGCCGAGGCTCTGTAACCCCAACGTGATAAGCATGGTGAAAGGACTTGCTACAGATAGGCACAGGCATCATATAGCGATTAACTTAGGACGTGGATAAATGAGAGGTATATTGATTGCTAGGGGTGTTGAATACTTAATCTTCACCCTTGTAACCTTATGTTTGTAATCCCACCTTCCTTCTTCCTTCCTTCCGTTATCATTCCTTTCTTTTAGCTTATTTCCTATAAATAGTGCGGTCTAAAGCTAGTGCGATTGTGGGTTGGTTAAGTGTTAGAATTGGTAGTTTAATGCGTTGGTCTCGTGAGTGTGACTCAAGTTTGGTTTCAAGCTACAGTGAGCGCGACGTCGGGTGTATGAACTGTTAACCGTGTGCACTCTGAACGCTGCCGTCCCGCCGTTTTGGGGCACGTTTTGGAGTGGATTTTGGGGAAATCCACTTGAAGAAGGGGGGTAATGTCGCGTTCGCCACGTAGCGTACTTGATCCACGAACCCATAAGGTCAAAATAAGGGACTGTCCTTCCCTGGAAGACCCCAAACCACCGTGCGGGCAAACGCTGCCGATTGTCAGTTGTATACGCGGATTACTGCTTCACTCAAGACGTATTGGAAGAAATAATTTAAATAAATATGAAATAGATTTGCTTAGGGTATTGATTATTGCAATATATAAATAGAGAGGCGATTTAAGTAGGTTAAGTATATTGAATTATGTATATATATTGGACTAGACAGATAAGTAGGAAGTAAGGTTGTTATGGAGAGGTTGTTACTAAGGGTGCACGTGAAAGCTGCGTAATTTTAAGTATTATCAATGGCGCAATCAGTTACATGGGATAGTTCTTTTGATTATATATCTGACGTATGCAAAAAATATGCCGACCTTGCTGTCAGATTCCAAGCATTTGAATTCGACGCACCGATGAAACGAGTCAGGTTGGCAACGTCGTCATCGACTTATCAAAACCAGCCTATACAGCAGTCCTCCATTGCCAGCGGCACAATGTGTATGCCCAAGGGCCGCTCACACACAAGGAGCAGCCACAGTATCCCCCTCGAGGTGCAACGCTGGAGCCAATCGCTTAAAGATTAAATCGCCAGCTGACGTGCGTCGACAATTGGCAAAAAACCGGTATAAAGCTAGGAAAGCTTCAACGAGGTCACCAAACTCGGTGACATGCAGCAAAAACGGGATCACGAGATCCCATAAATATCACCGGGAGAACAGATGGAGGGCCTTTTCGGTGTAGTTGAGTCCCAAGGAAGGGCACGTTGGTGTACGGGGTTGGGGTTCAGCGGCGAATGTCTTTTGAGTTGGTGGAACCAGGTTGTTAATTGAGAAGACTTGGAGAAACGACGCGGCATCTTACGCGTGCGGGAACGGCGAGTAGTGGAAGGAGTCAGGAAAAAGCCACCTGACTTGCTTAGGAAAATTGTAAGAAACACATAAGTATAAATAGGAGAGTTACCTAGGTTTTAACAAATAAAGTAGTGCATTAATTAAATTTGGCGGATTTGTGTGAAATGGCAATGATAACGTCGCGTCGGCTCCTTTGTTTTCGATTCACTTTTCAAATTTTCTATTCGACTGGTGGTTTTGGGTCCTCGCAAATTCTGTTCCCGTTTCCGGATTCGTGGACAGGGCAGTCCCCGGTGCAGAAACGGGTGGCGCCCGTTAAAAAAATACCTACACTCCTTTTTGTGGGTTTAAGCTGGGTGGGATTGATCAAACCGTGGCAAGGATCGGCTGCGTTGTAAAAGTGAACGTTTCGTTAAATATAGGCGTAACATGTGTGCCCATGATATTGACCCATCTCTCAGATCCAATGCGGTGAACTATCAAAACAGACCTTGATATCAACCAATCTTTATGAAACGAATGCAACAACAACAGCCCTCAGGTTCCTAACAAATTTACAACGCGTTTCTTTCATATTGAATTAGAGGAAAAAGACTCTTTAACGGTCGTTAAGAGTACGAACAAGGGATAGATAGTGTCTAATAAAGTATATTAGTTTCATCAAAAGTCCGCATCCCGAGAAAAAAATTTGAGTAGATATCGACTATCGTAAACTAAGCTCTGCAACCATATCGGATCGATACTTAAAACCTGAGATCACTGGAATTCACGCAAAATTCGGGAAAAACAAATGATTTTCAGAAATAGATTTAAAGAGTGGCTTTTGGAAGATTCCAATGAAAGAAACCGATAAAAAGACATCTTTCTCTGTTAACAATTTGAAATTTGAGCTCACTCGTTTGCCATTTGGCCCTCAAAAATACGCTTTCAATACTTCAAAGAACACTCGAAGACATTCTTCGAAGCATATCAGTGAACGATGTGACTTGTACATCAATGACATCGTGATTTTCGGTAAAACTGAGAATTGTCATTTTCAAAATCTCGCATATATCTTTAAAACTTTAGAAGCAGCCAAAATTAAGATCCAGTTG